>ML798183.1:0-16500 GCA_009831015.1 Picea engelmannii
ATTTTATTGCGGGGACGTAACATCACATACATTAACTTTTCACTTATGATCTGTTAGAGGTTCGCCGTCCTTGCTGTCCATTCAGTGTTTTGGTTATTATCATTCATTTAATTCCTCTGCAGAGCCTAGCTGACAATCTTGACAGGATTTCAGGTTTGACGTCTCATCACCCCTGCTTCTATGTGTTGCGTGCGTGAGGCAATTGCAAGAGATGAGTGGTGTGGACGTTCATCGGGCCAGACTAGAAGAAGCAAGGATTCCTCCTCCATGGCTTGCTCCTTTAAGACTTGATTTCAATTCCATACTGACGCTTATCACCAACAACGACTGCAATACTTCAATCCACATCAATGCTGACAGGGACCTGTGTTTTAATTGGAGTTGGAAGTGGGAGCGAACTGATTTCGAAACATCATTAGTCTAGTGCCCAAAGGCTCTAAACACATTGCTGGGAAGAATATTTAGTGCTCGGAGTCCCTTGGGCATTCAACCCCAGCGTTGCTCCTCCTCCCATGGCTGTACTTGTAATTCCCAATCTCATGCCAAAGCTATGATGACAATGACCATGCATTGGGTACTGTTAAGTCTTCTTTGCCGTCGTCAACCACAATACCAGAAACTTCCTCAGTGACTAAGCGAAATAAAGTTGGGGATGCGATTAATTTAAGGGAAAATGTTGAAGATGACAAGCTTGAAGAGGGACAAATTCCCCGGGAAATGGCGGAGGAAGAGTACGAATATTTAACTAACAATGAGTGCGGGTAGGTATCATATGTATCTCAAAGCAAAGTCTGTCATTTTGGCTATGATTATGGCATTGCGCTACATAATTCGATAACTTTTCCACAGAAAACCTCAGTGCCGAAGATTTCAGAAGCTAAAAGGAAGCACTCAAAGTCGAAAAAACGGAGACAGAATAAGAAGCGAAAAACAACAAAGAGTGTCGGAGGGTCTGACCAGCTCCCGCAAAAGAGAAAGTCTGGAGATTGGAAGGAAACATCAAAAAATTATGGAAACAACAGATGAAATAACTCAAGACCCTGTCAAACCAAATGTAGAAAATGATGAAAACCCTACAGCTAATAAACAAGGATATGCTTGAATTACCTCCCATTGATGAACAATAAAAAGATTTTCTTGTGCCCTAAATATATTCTGAAAATACAATAAAGCTTCTTTTTCTGGATCCCGTTGAGGAGTAACTAGAGATCCATCCTCCTTTCTTATGTTCCAAATGGAATTAACATGTCTTCTATAGTTAGCATAAGAATGAAAAAACTTTGTATTCCGATCACCCCATGCAAGCCAAGTAGTTCTGTTTTTTTTGTCAACAACTTCATCTTCCTAGTCTCTTTCTCCATCACCAACACCCTTTCTTTTTCAATCACAAAACCCCCAAGATTTAATGAGTAAAGACTCTCTAAATCTGCTTCCAATTGAACTAATTCCTCTTTAGCTTTAAGTTTCAAATTCTGCTCCCATGAAATAACCAATGATTTCCATTGTTTTAATTTGTGAACCAATGAATCCATTGGTGAAGAGTCCTCCAACACTTGGAAATTATGCCAATTTGATCGAACTAGAAGCATAAATTATGGATCAGATAACCAAACAGAATTCAGTTTGAATGGATACTCTATCTTTTCCTAACCGTGATCAATTTGGAAGACCACGAGCATGTGATCAGAAATTTTAACATTTACCACCCATGAACGAAATCTTAAATCAGAAACATACAGTCTTTCATCTATTAAAAAACGATCCAACCTCTTAGCAATATTATCTTGAGCCACTCTGCGATTTTTCCAAGTAGGCATAAAATCAACCGACTCCACATCAATAAGTCATGCATCCTATATCATCTGATTGAAGAAAGCTTCCAATGGATCTAGCCTGAATGAAGACCCCCAAATTTCCCTTGTTGATCGAGTAAAATTTAAATCACCTTCGACAATCAAATTAGGCTCTTTAAGAACCCCATCATCAATCAAATTATCCCAAAACAACCGCCTATTATGGTAAGGACCATAACAATTTACCAACTTCAAAAACTTATTGACATCCCTAACAAATCCTTCCAATAGAATTCCTACAAGGGCCAAAAAAGCATTAAAGTTACCTTTATTAAGGTTCCAGGTTGAAAGCAGTGCTCTTGACATCCCATTAGAGTCCACCACACACATCTTCCATTGACTAAACAACTTAGAAAATACCTCTTTGGCTTTGTTACCACAAACCATAGTTTCTTGAGCAAAAAACACATCAAGTTTTACCAATTCTATCAACCTCTTGAGGGATAGAAATTTGGGAGCACCCCCAACTCCTCTAATATTTAGAGAGAGCACAATTATTTAATGTCCCTAGCTATGGCTTTCTTTTCTCTAAGTGCCCTTGGTCCTTCAGATACATGCTTAGTCATGCCTTCAGAAATATCTCCCTTCCTCACATGTTTCCTTGCACTTCACGTTTTGATGGGAGAGAAATATTTATCCAAACCTCAAAATACCGCCCCTTTCTTCTCCATAATTCCCTTTTTATCTTCCTTTACTCCTTTACCTTCTTCCCTCGATCTAGATTCCTTTTGGTGTTTTGAGGACATCTCACCTCTAGAAAAAACCTACAGAGGAAAACACTTCAACACGACTTTGTAAGAGGGAATAAATGAGTTTAGGGTTTCCTCTACCACCTGATTTACTGAATCCTCCAAAATATATTCAATTCTCCCATCCAAAATACCCGAATCCTTAAAAATCACAAAATCAACTCTATTCTCTGAAACTCCCACACCTCCCAAATGAAAATCTTCCTCCACATATGCAAGTCCACTTATACCTCCAGGAATTCTTAAAGATTCTTCCATACCAGACCCATAGGAATAGACATAAACCTTAGAAACAAATTCCCCTTTATTTACATCATCAAAATTAATGATTTCTAAAGAAACTCAAGGAATCGACACAGAAAAGACATTTGAAGAACCGCCAACAAAAGCATTATGCATATTTTTCAATTCTTCAAAATTTTGAGAAGAAAACAAAACAAGAAATTCTCTTTAACTTACTGAGAAAAGAGTCGGATTCCAAAAATAAAGACTGAATTTCCTCTTTCAAAAGAGGATTAGTTCCTTTATTTAGCTCCCTCAAATCCTCTTGGTCTTCAGCTAGGTCGTCTTCAGAGAGAATCCTATCTGTATCAAAATCAGAATCTACCACATATTGTTGCTTTGGTCTACCCCCACAGTGTCTTTTCAGATGCCCAACTTCTTTACAAGCTGAATAGTGAAAAGGGATCCCCCAATAGTCTAATATTTGGACATGCACATGCCCTCTCCATTCAATTTCCATATCTTCCAGAAGGCCCTTATGAATGTCCATTTCAACAAGTATTTTTCCCACCCGTCGATCCTTGCCATTTAAAACATCCAAGTCCACATAAAGGAACTTTCCCAAAGCTTCAAAAATCTCCATAAGAGCCAGATGATTCCAAAACACCTGCGAGCATCCCAACAACAATGCCCACAAGTGATGAAAGCAAAGATGGTCTTTCTCTGGATTGAATAGATGCGTCCATCGTTTCAGCATTAGGCTACCAAAACCGCATAACTAGAATTTTCCCAGAATCTTATCAACACCCACCTCCTATTTGAACTTAAAACAGAACCACCCTTTCACCAAAACCAAAATCTTGGGGGAACACCCCAACAAAGGCTTCCATTGTTCGGCAATCCACCCATCGATTTCATTTTTTGACAAAGCCCGATAACTAAATCTCCCCACCAGAGTGCATACAAAAATAAGTGCAACCTCCAAAATCCCCACATCTCTATTGAGTACCATTTTAGGCCCAACCTTTCTTGACTTCCACAGTTTAACCAAGAATATCTTTTCTGAGCAAACAATATTACCAACTTAACGAGAACTTTGTCGAGTTCTCATTTTTTCAAGGGTCACATTTTTTACCTTGTTTTTAAAAATGGTGCTACCGGTAGCACCCCCTCTCTTTTTAGGTGGTATTTTGATATTTTAAATTTTTTGATCCATAATATTTCCACAATATTTTTTTAAATGCTTATTTTTCATCTATTTTCAAAATTTTCAAATTTTTCAAAATTTTTTATTTTTATTTTTTATTCAACCGTTTTTTTAGTAATTTTTTCATTTTTCTTTCAATCTTAAAAATATTTTTTACCCTTTACTTTTTTGAAGTTACGATTTTTCATATAATTGTGTCTCCTTAATTACGTCAAAGGCGTTCTTTTAAGGGGAAGTTCCTCTAGGCCTTTTCGTCCTCTGTCGAGAGCGTATGGAGGGAAGCCATGTGTCAAGTGGATATGTTTCAGGACGTTTAGCCAAACCTCCAACTACGTGGCAACGCCGTTATGGTTCAGAACGTTCTAGACCGCAGAAGAAGCGCTTAGATGGATAACCGCGCCTGCATCGCCGACTCTGGTGCTATTCCGCAGCTGGTACCCTTTCTCTCATCTGAAGACCCTAAGACACAGGAAAACAATGCGTCCAGGGTCGTGGAAGTCGACATGGTGCCTCTGCTGGTGAAACGCGGAAAGAGCCTCTGACTGAAGCATCGTTCAATTCGTTCTTCTCGTCGAAAAGGGATGTATTGGATACATATTTCAGGTCTGGATACCTCAATCCCTTCGTATTCAGGAATTTTACGGATCCCTTTGACCCAATCCCTCTGTGGAATTACAGGCCATATACCATTTGGCCCAGGGAAACTGAATCTTTGTCCAAGTCAGGAGTCGATTGGTCCCTTTTGGTGGAAGCAGAGGGAGAGGGTAACTCTCTCGTTCGGATTGGGGTGGTTGGCATGGGTGGAGCAGGCAAAACCCTCATTCTCAAGAGAGTCTTCAACAACCAAAAGGTGAGGGATCTCTTCAGAGATGATTTATTGCTTTGGATCACTGTTTCCAATAATCCATCTTTTACAAATCTTAGAAGTGAACTCTGTATGCAAATAACCATGCTTACAAACACAGATTTAGATAGAAATAAGGGCGATGAATATGCAAAAATGTGGTTGAACCAGAGACTGCAGACACAGGTTTGCCTTATTTATTTTTGGATGATGTATGGAGAGATGGTTCCAAATTGATGGAGGAATTAGGTCTGTTGTTATTTAACCAAAATTCCAACATTCGGAAGCCACTCGCCTATGTCAGAATGAACAGAAAACCCCCCTTGTTTGGGGGCAAAGCCAGTGGCAATACGAATGCGGATCAAAATGTAAGTATTGACAACTTCTCCGATTTTATTTTAGTTTTGAAGTGTATTCTTTACACTCAATAGAAGTTGATTACAAGAAGCTTGAGCGGGAGAAATGACCCAAATAAGTACTATTGTTGGAATTCTTAGCTGTTATGATGGATGGGTTGATTAATTATTTGGTGATTACAAGAAGCTTGAGTGGGAGAAATGACCCTAATATGCACTTTTGTTGGAGTTCTTTGCTGTTATGATGGATGGGTGATTAATTATTTGGTGGTTTGTTTTATAAGAGGAGAAACCAAAATCCGAAGAGCCTCTTGGTGAAGGTGGGCCGAGAGAGACTGAAGGGAAGAGAGGGGAGGGGGATTACGAGGACATATCTCCTAGGCTGGAAGACCTGATTATGGCGGGTGAATTCGGATCTCCCAAGACCCCCTACTCTGCTTCTATACCTCCTATTCTCGAGTGTCCAGATCCTCCTATTGTTAGGTAAGGTATCCATTCTTACATCTAATCTTTATCCCTTTAATTGTGCAAAGAGAGGCATCGTCTTTACACTTGTGTTGGGGAGATTATTGTTTGTAAACAACTGTCGTAAAAGTCCCTTGTCCCACAAGTTTGATTGAAGTGTAATTTTAATTTTTTTTTATTATTAAACAATTTATCATTGAATTCGTGAAAATCTTGAATTTCAGAGATTTTGATTATTTTCTATATTTAATAAATCCCAATATAAAATGAAAATCATGTAATCAATCTAGCACATTGATGAGCTTGCTGTCAGTTAGACATTGCCAATGCTGTCATCTAAAATTGAATATGAATTCTTGATTTTATGTTTCATTTTGATGAAAAGATGGAATGCTCGGATCTAAAAATGAATATGAACACCGAAAAGAATTGAATATGATCATAATATGATAACATGCTTGTGTTTTCAATATGACCTATTTTAGATTGGGAAGAGATTGGCAATTATGGAAATAAAACGTCAGTTGTGCGCCAATTTATAAATAGTAGAAGAAGTGGAAAGGATGACCCTGGAGCATCGCACAACTATTGAAATTTTAGATTAGGCCAACTTTCTTCAATTATTTTTATCATTAAATTATATACTTTTAAAAACAATTTTAGATCAGGTCAACTTTCTTCGATTTTTTTTAACAAAACATTAAATTATATAAAATTTTAAATTAAGAGATAGGTTTTGAACTTGGATATGTGTTGAGTGCACGTTAATATAAACAAATACATTTATAATAGATATCTCCTTTTTATCTATAATCTAAAGAGTTCAGATCTTGGATGATCTTTGTCGAAGAGATATCTTACGTGCCTGCATATTGGATGATGTTAGCCGAAGATATATCTTAGGTGAATGGATTTTTTTGCTACATCAGGGTGAATCTATACATGAAAAGTTCAGTCCAATAAATCTGGATATATTTTGTCTTTTGCTTAGAGTCTGCTTACTGTATACATTTTTTCCCACTGCTGCTCTGCGTGCGGCAGCTTTTTAGCCATTTCCTTGAGAATAAACTTTTGAATTTTACCAATGGAGGTCTTGGGCAGTGACTCCATGAACACCATAGTTTTGGAAACCATGAAGCGAGGCAGCCGCTCTCTGCAGAATGAAATCATCTCTTTCTCTGTTACCGTAACCCCCGAAGTCCGAACGATTAGGATTGCTCGACCTTCCTCTGGTACTCACAAAAGCACATGGGGTCTCTCCCCAAAAAGGATCAGGTCTCACTACAACAATTGCCTCAACAACCATGGCATGGCAATACAACACAGACTCCACCTGCCACGTGTCGACAATCGGACGACTAGACTAGCATACCGTACCAAGAAAGATTTTTTTAATAGATTCCTGGTTAGTATGAATCTATATATGATTTCATTTTAATATAAGTAGGAATGTTATGGACATTTCCAGTAAGGGATTAGTACAGACATACAGTGTTGGGCATATACTTATTGTTATCAACCACCTCATTACTGAAGATTCTGCAAGGATGGGAGCCTTCCAGAACAATTACCACCGTTGCTGCCCATTCCATAATTTCTTCTGGAATTTCAATGGCGGTCGTCGCTCATTTACGGTAATTTGCATGTTTCATTTTTTCGATTCCGCTGTTTCATTTTCTCTGTATTCAGTTCGAGTTATTGCACAAACGTTGATGCAAATGTCAAATACGTTCGGAATACAAGGCCTGCTTTTGTGAATGTCGGTGCCCTTTTTGCATTTAATTCTGCAATTGGAAGAGTGGCAAAGACGACTATAGAATTGGCGGTGAATGATGTGAACAAAAATGACAATTTGCTGAATGGGACAAAGTTGGTGCTTACCATGGTCGACTCTTCGAGGGAACTGTGGAAGGTTCTCAACTAAACTTTATTTTGCTGACCTTGATTATTTTGTATTTACACAAAAGCTTAGTTTTCTTTCGAGAACTCTGGATTCCTCGTGCTTCTTATCTTTGAATGACTGGTTAAAGGTATCAATATAGTAGGCAAGATGTGAGCTGCACCATTTCATAAATTTACCTTCACTAAACTTACCAAAAGTTTGAGTGTTAGAGCACCAGGGTGCAAGTGCAACTCTCAAATTTTTAGGATTTGGGGATTCGTTAAATTAGGGTTTTAAAACAAAAAATCGCATTCTGGAAATGGTTCCTAAAAGGATAAGTTATACACATAGAAAACATTCTGGAAATGAATCCTAAAAGAGTTGAGAACCCTCAGTGATGGGTGCTGGATCTAGAACGATACGGGTATTCTAACCTTTACAATTTGTGCAAACTGGTCCTTTGGCTTCTTTCAATGGCGTGAAATTATTTTAGTTAAAGTAGCAACATTATGAATATTCTACCAAGAAACCTCACAGGGGTAAATTATTCACAATAAAGAAAGACAAAACAAGTCAAAAACACATTGCCTCTTAAAATTTATTAATAACGAAGTGATTTCCAGTAACATTGAAATCCTCATTAACATAAGATATAACGATATCAGAGGTGTATGAAGATATTAGAAAGGATGCCAATTGAGGCATTAAAAAAATATTAGAAAAAAAACACAAACAATCCCACTACAAAACATCCTCTTCATAAGTAAATTCTCATAGGAGTAAGCTAACTTAGGAGCAATCTTCCCTCCTGAGTTCCCCTTTTCAGGAAAAAAAAGGGAAAAAGGGCTTGAATTTGGCCAAATTTTCAGGGGTATGCTAAGTTTCGCATGGATCAATGTTCCATGCATTTTAGAACCTTACCCCAAGGGTTATGCCCCATTTTAAACCAACCCAGATGCTCAAAAAATCGATCATAGTTCTAGATTGGACGGAAATTTAAAAGCGGACCGTCGGAAAACCTATCGAAAAAGTAACTCGGGCGGGAAGATTGCTCCCGAGTTAGCCCACTCCAATTCTCATACAATACTAGCTGAAATGTTGTTTTTCGAGTCTGAATTTTTTTGACATCGCCAAATGTGGAGGTTGTAGACATTGTGATTGCTGACTTGTTTTCTTGAATTATCACTACTAATATATGATCATTGAACACTTTTCTTTTGCAAAAGTCTTTGTCTTATACTACGACAACAATACAAAGTACAAAGCACATGCCCTCACAACACTGAATTTCCTCCTTATCACACGGAGAAAGGCAAGCATATCCGACATGGCTCCCATATTAGAGGAGATAATGTATTGTAAAAGGCGCTTAACACAAATTTGAGTTGCTTAGTCATGTAAAAAACCATGGAAATCCATTCTATTGAAATCCTTTTTACAACCCTCACAATTAGTTTTACATCTCTTTTTTCACAAATATGATAGAGTAGTGATCCAGAGGACATGCCAAAGCCATCCTGCCATCTTCTTAAAGAGTTAAGGCTCACATATCATGAACCCACTGTCATGTATAAGACCAATGTGATCTGGTGAACTTGCAAGCCCAAAATATGTCTCTAATATTTTCTTTCTTGCCATACTAGATGCCACCATCAACCAGGGCAGATCCATCCAGTCTATGATTGTTATCCATGCCTTTGAAGAAAATCCTACCACCCAAGCATCGTGACTTTATAGGCAGAGGGAGTTGACCAAATGGATTAATCCTTCATACCATTCTTCTTCATTATCGACGTTCAACCATTTAGAATTCAATTTCACAGTAATACTTACTGAGTTTGGGCCTGATTTAATTATAGAAGAAACAAGATTTAAAGCAAAGGATAAATTTACGAGTGGGCCAAATATGATTTTTCCACCTTCGCTGATTACCATCCAGAGTAGCTTTAAATCTGTTCGATGAATCAATTACATTAATTATTTCCGAGTAGGTGGGTTATGCTTATTATTGAGACTGAACCTATTGGAATTGTCCCTCCATGAGAACCAACTATTCTGGAACCTGCAATTCTTTCCATTTGCTGATTCCTTTTTTGGAAAGAAGCCTATCACAAGGCTTGGCAAGATAACCGAAAGAATCCGAAGGATTCCTAAAATGCTACCATTATCAAGATCCCATCTATGTCTAAACCCAGGAAAATTCCACTTTACATGAGTAACCTGCCTTCCATGCTCTCCAAATTCTCTTCAAGACAGTAGAGCCTGGAAAATAAAGTCAGTCATTACAAATTTGAAACTATATATGTAAACGAAAAGTAGCTGTGTTGATACATTTTTGAGATTTTTCGTGAAACTTGACCAACATTCAAGGCTTTTGGCTGTAATGGAATGATCACCAAGATAATCGAGCCTAGAACTTGTAACATTTGTTAATATAATGATTTGTACAGAAAAAAGAACCAAGGAAATACTCTCGATGACATGAATATGAGTTTTAAGGGGATGCTTCAAGATTTGCACGATAAAATGAAAAATAAAATGAATAATTATGCTTAGGTTTTGACTTGTTCAATGAGTTTTGCATGTTCTGGACCCTGGTACATTCCGGTGTGTGGAATTAAGATACTCAATCGTTTTTGCGTAGCTTATAGAAACCCTTGTGTAACTTGCAATTATACTTAGTACCGAAGAATTCACTCTACAACTCAGATGAATTCCCATGAAAAATGCAGATTGTGAAACCATCGAGGGATTAAACCTCTGACGACCTTAGTCTGGTGTTGAAAAAGGGTTTCATGTACTACCTATAACAGAAACTCCCACAGATTTTATCTACATTTAGGCAGACTAACATGGTCCTCTCATGTACGAGATATCTCAGGCTTCCATATTCATAAACAAGCAGTTAATTAAATTGCGATTTATATAATTTTCCGATGGGACTTATGCAAAAAATGTTTTTTTATGAAATTGTTTTAGTTTGATAAAGTTGTATATATCAAATATATAAATTATATAATTTAAATGCAAGAATTTAAAAGATGTTGAATTCATCTCTATAATCATTATCAACTCACAATTTCGATAATAAATTTCAACAAAAAATGAATTTCGATAATAAATTTCAACAAAAATTGAATCAACTCTCAATTTCGATAATAAATTTCAACAAAAAGTGAAATTGTACAAGAATTTCTAAGATGTTAAATTCAATTCATCTCATTTATGTCGATTGTGTACGAGTTTCTCAATTCATCTTTGTAATCATTATCAATAGTAAATTTCAACAAAGATGGAATCACCAACTCTAATAAATACAAATGAAATAAAATTAGCATTGCCAAAAAAACATATGTTGGTTTTTTTCGGCGTGCTAGTTAATTTATTGTTCCATACTTTTAAAATATAGTGGAAAACACCATTTTTAACACATTGTTTACCTTTACTTCAATATATAGAAAAAAAATGTAGTTAAATAACACTATTTTTTAATATGTAACAAAAAAATATAATTAATTTATTTTGATAAATTAAAAACTAAAAAAACTAAGAAAAATAAAAGAATTGAAATTAAAAATAAATAAATTAAAAAATAAATTTAGATAATAAAAAAGATTAAAGAGAAACTAAAAAATCTCGAGGAAAAAAAAACTAAAAAACAAAACAAATATATAAACTAAGCTAAAACTAGAAAAAAAACACACAAAAAAAAGGTTAAAAAACAAATTTATGGTCCAAAAACTTTAGAAAAGTTAAAAAAACACAAAGAACATTTAAAAAAATATATTTTAAAAACAAATTAACACACTTAAACTACAAAATTTAATACAAAAAATAAAATAAAAATAAAAATAAAAACTTAAAAAAAATATAAAATTACAATTTTTTTTTTTAATTAAAAAACTTAATATGTAAAATTTTATGGAAAAACAAACAAATAAAAAAACACATTTGCATCCGTGATGGGAGGCCATGGGGGGTGATGTCGGGACATCACCCCCAGGACACCTACGGTGCCCAACCAACCCATGCAGTTGGGCGCCGTGGGTGTCGTGAGGGGTGATGCCAGGCATCACCCCTTCCCAACCAACCCATGCAGTTGGACGCCGTGGGTGTCGTGGGGGGCGATGCCAGGCATCGCCCCCCACGACACCCCAATAATATGTAAGTTTGTAATTTTTTTTTGGTTTTAATTTTAATTAAAATTTTATGTTATTTTAATTGCAAAATTGTATTTGATTTTTATTTATTTTTAAATATTATTAAATTTGTTTATATTTGAGTTTATTTTTTATTTTTTTTACTTTAGTTTTAATTAAAATTGATAGTTTTTGTATTGTAATATTGCTTTTAATTTTCTTTTTAATTATTATTATTATTATTGTTTTTAAATATGATTAGAAGTTTATTTTAAAATTGGTTTTAATTTTTTTTTTATTATTGATTTTATTAAAATTGTTTTGTTTTTTTTAAATATATATTTTTGAATTTTTTTTCTTTTATTTTAATTTTAAAGTTTTAGTTTAAGATTTTGAATATTTTTTATTTTAGATATATTTTTGTCTTTTTTTTTTTTTAACTGTAACGGATATGGGATTTATTAACTGAAAAGAAAATGGGTCTTTGCCTGAGCGACCCTTATTACAATGCTGTCTTCTAGTCGCCTCTACTTATGGTTTACAACATTCTCAGGGAATTTGGACGAAGCTTTCATTGTTTACAATTAACAGTCCTTTCATAAGTGTGCTGCCTTTGTTCGCCATCTGATCAACTTCACTGTTTGACCTTCTTAGAATATGATAAAACTTGCACGAATTGAAGTCTAGGAGAACTCTCTTCAATCTGTCCAAGGTTTTGTTTAGGCTGGCGTTGCTGAAATATGCTTCTGTGTTTAAGTTTTTTATTATTATCTCTGAATCTCCAAAAACTTGAAGGTCTTTGACACCTTTTTCTCTGGCGATAAGACAAGCTTTGCTAAGCCCTAGCAACTCATCTTGGTTGTTGGATTTCTGGCCTAATACCCAGCAAAAACACTCTCTTGTGGTCCCGTTCGGGGAGTAGATGACCCCCCCCCCCCGCGCCAGCTACCCCAGGGTTTCCTTTTGACGCCCCATCAAAGAAGATTGTGGTTATATTTTTAGTCCGCCACCAAGTCTGAAATTTGTCATCATCATCTCTTATGCGCCAATCTAGTTTGACTGTTTGTGGGGGAAGGAGTTGCTTACTCGGATGAGGCACAAGAGGGCTTAGCCACCTCTTTTCCTCTGGCTGTAACGGATGAGACTCTTTAAAATATTGCAGTTGGGCAGCTTCCAGGAGGAAAGATTTAGCTTTTGCAACTACTTGCAACGAGGAGTGTCGCACCTCTTTAAATATCTGTTGATTGCGTGCCAGCCAAATCTGCCAACATATATATTTGGGGATGGCTGTCCAGATTTTACGCCAGACAGACTTGGAGGGAATTCGCTGGGGATAGATACGGCTCCAGGAGGCAAAGAGTTCCGCAACAGAGTTCTGGGGAGGGATTGTGATCTGAAAGTCTTGTAGCATGAGACCCCAGACCTCTTTAGCAAAGTTGCAATCCATGAAAAGATGATGGGTTGTTTCAGAATTATTGCTGCATAACACACACCTGTGTGGCCCCGCTATGTTCCTTTTCTCCAGATTATCTCCCGTTAGAAGCTTATTGTGCACCAGGGTCCAGAAGAAGAAGTTCACTTTTGGTATGGCTAGCGGTTCCCAAACGTTTTTCCAGAAAGCCGGAGTTTGACTGTTGTTTCTTGAAGCCTGCAATGCACTATATCATGTTGCTGTGGTGTATAAACCTGTCTTGCCCCATCCCCAACTGTCTTTCATGGTCCTATTGATAGGTGCGGCGTCCTCCAACAAATCTTCTAGCATGGATTGTTGCGGTGCTAATCGGGCTGGGATTTCGTGAAAATCCCATCCTGCCCACTCTTCACGCTGATCCCATTTCGAGAGATCATATAAGCTGTTTACTCCTGCTCTTTCCATCCAGGCTCTGAGTTCTTCTATGTCCACGTTTTCTGCCAGGGGTTCTTTCCCCATGATGCTATCCTGCCATAGAAGCGTGCGTTTTCCATTTCCAGGTATTCTATAGACTGATTTTTTGAAAAACTTGCTGCTTTTGCAACACAATTTCCAAACATGTGTGCAATTTATTGGGCTGTCACTTTGGAGGTTGCTAAGAGATTTGTTGACTCCGTATTTTGCTCACAGAGTGACACTAACTGGATGCGTGGGCTCATGGATCAATGTCCATAAAATCTTTCCTCCTAGCGTTAGATTGGCAAGTGTGGGATCTCTGATTTGCAGCCCTCCCTCTGCCTTGGGTTTTTTAACAATTTCCTAGTTCACCAGGTGAATCTTATTTTCGTTGCCCTTCCCTCCCTGCCACAAGAAATCTCTGAGGAGCTTGGAGATCTGCTCCGTCACTGATCGAGGTGCGAGAAGAAATGCTGCCTGGTAAATTGGGAGCGCAGACAACACATAATTTATTAAAATGGCTTTACCTCCCTTAGTCAGCCAGTAGCCTCCCCACGCATCGATTTTTGATTTGATTTTTGAGATAATGTCGCTCCACAACGATCTTTTATTTACGCCAGAAGTGATGGGGAGCCCGAGGTACTTAAACCTGTCCCAATTTGCGTGGCCTTTGAACCCGAGGATAGAGGTGATACCTGTGAGTTCGGGCTGGCCGATATTCCAGCTGTAGACTTCACTTTTGCAATTGTTGACTAGCGCTCCTGAGGTTCTGCAACAAGTCCTAATGATTGAGTCGATGGCTTTGGCTATTCTGTTGGAGGCTCCCCCGAGAAGCAGGGAATCGTCAGTAAAAAGTGCGTGGTTCATAGGCTATGCTCCATTTGAATATTTGAGGCCCGGAATGTTGCCGGCTAACCTTTCGGCAGTGAGTTTGCGGCTAAGGGAATCCGCCATTAATATATACAAGAAAGGGGAGAGAGGGCATCCCTGCCTGATGCCTCTCTGAGCTTGGAATAAATTGGTTGGGAGGCCATTGACTAATGGGGAAACCCACGGATTGTCAATGCAGGCTTTAATTAGCTGTACAAAGTGGGGCGAGAAGTCGAAGGCGAGAAGAACCTTGCACAGGAAAGAGCGGTTGACTCTGTCTAACGCGTTCGCCATATCTAGTTTTATCAACATACCTTTCTCCTTCCGCTGAATGCTTGAATGTATTATCTTCTGGACTTGGATTACGTTGTCCAGTATGTGCCTTCCTTCCACAAAGCCACCTTGAGGGCTGGAGATCAGTCTTTTCAAAAGCGGTTTGATCCGGTTTGCTAGTAGTTTAGCTAGGATCTTGTATGATGCATTACACAGCGATATGGGCCTAAATCTTGCAAATGTTTCAGGGTTGGATTCTTTGGGAATTAAGGCGAGGTAAGTGGAGTTGGTTCCTCCTCCTACCTTGGATTTCTTGATAAACCTGTTAATCATTTTCTGGAGGTCGTCCTTGATAATATGCCAGCACGTTTTGTAAAAGTGGATTGTGAATCCGTCAGGCCCAGGTGCCTTATCTGCCTCCATGGACCAGATTACTTTGATGATTTCTTCCTCGGTGGTTAGTCTACAGAGTAATGCGTTGTCTTCAGAGCTGATTAGAGAAGGGATATTGGAGAGGAGATCGACAACTTCCTCGTCATTACTTTGGATATCTTCTTTGTATAAATTCTTGAAATGAGACTCTGCAACAACTTTGACTTGGTTGAAGCCTTTGCAGACTTGGCCATCCACTGATTTTATTTCTGCTATATGATTCCTGGATAATCTCGCTCTATATTGCCGGTGGAAAAAAGAGGTGTTCCTGTCCCCTGCCTTCAACCAGAGACTTCTGGATTTGAGTCTCCAATATTCTTCTTCACTTCGGAAAGATTGATGTGTGGATCGTTGCGCTTTTATTTCTTTTTCCAAAATCTCTGCTGTGATGTCTTTTCTTTCCATATCTGTTTGCAGAGTTTGCAATGACTGCACTGCTTCTTTTCTTTGTTCAGTAGGAGTTGGGGTTGGTTTCTTTATCCAGTCCTTCAGAGCTTGTTTTGTAGCTTTCAACTTTTGCTCCCATACATAGCTTGAGGATCCAGAGAAGGAATTGGCCCATGCTGTTTTTACTGTCTCTAAGAATCCGTCTCTCTCGATCCATAAAGGGCTGAATCGAAAAGGAATAGGGCCCAAGTCTTCTTCTTCTTCCAGGAGAAGCTGTATTGGCTTATGGTCTGAGGTGAGTTTAGGCAGAATTTTGGTGATGATGATCTTATTGTTCATCATTATTGCACTTTGCACCAGGAATCGATCCAAACAGGCAGAGATATGGTCCGAGCCCACCCTATTATTGGACCAAGTATACATACCTTGGATAGGGTTGAAGTCTAAAAGGTCCCAGGACTGTATGATCTCCTCTACCTTAGACAACATGGGGTCTCTAATGCTGGAGCCCCCCCTCTTTTATTTTGATTTCATTACTATATTCAGGTCCCCGACTATGATGATATTGTTGGGAGAAACCTCCTCTAAAAATACCGAGAGAGAGTTCCAGCAATCCCATTTTTCAGCGTAGGAAACAGGTACATAAAGATTAAAGAGAGAAATGGAAGACTTACTTGCTTTGTGCTTCAGTTCCGTGTATATCCAATGCTGGGTTTCATAATGCTTATTCAGATGAAATAGGTCTTCGGTCCAAAGAGTTGCCAACCCTCCAGAGGTTCCCCTTGAACTGACTGCTTTTCCTGATCTTTTATTCCACTTTGTTCCACTGATCTCTAGAAGGGCTTGCCCTTCTATTTTGGTCTCCTGGAGCATGAGAATATCTGAGGGAGATGCTTTCAAAAGGTCCTTGACTGCTTCTATTTTGGAGGGATTCCCCAGTCCTCTACAGTTCCA
>ML798183.1:38482-61705 GCA_009831015.1 Picea engelmannii
TATGTTTCACTCTGTATTTTAAATGTGTTTAATTCTGTTAAATGCATGTGCTCATAAGGTCAGTACAAATTATGTAATCATTCATGTATAGAATGGTAAACTGAGAGGTTGGGAAACCTGGGTAGTAAAAGGGTACACTACATGGAAGATGGAAGCCCACTCAGATACCTTTGAATCTTAACTGTCCCGTCCTTGATGAAGGGGGCACATTTCAACAACTCCAAGAATCTTATTTCATACTCATCAATGGACATACTTCCGAGCTTGAGTTTGAAGAACTCTTTCATTTTCTTGTCATAATACCTCTTAGTTAAGTACTTATTTTCAAAATGTCTCTTGAATTCCCTCCATGTAACATTCTTCTCTCTGACGTGCTACAACTTCCACAAGATGATCCCACCATATGGATGCCTTTCCTTTAAGTTGATAAATGAAAATTCTTCCCTCTGCACGAGAAGAATAGTTCTGTAGTTGGAAATATTTCCTCATGCCCAGTAGCCATGTCTCATCATCTTCATCTTTCTTGTGTTCTCCATCAAAAGTAGGAGGCTCGATTTTATTCATTTCACCCTTCAGTTCATCCACTTCCAATTTCCTATGCTTTCTGGTAGGATATGGAATTGAACTGTTGTGTTCTCTCTTATTGGAATGTTTCGGGGAGTGACAATGATGCTTGATAATGCTCCTTGATCTTCGTTTCTTCTCAGGGGTCCCGCAAATTCCTATTTTTCTTGAGCCACTCTCCTTATCCAACTTCTTTTCGATTCTTTCTAGACTCCACATCAACTTTATGTTGAATTCTCCCTATTGATCCTTGGCTTTCATGAACTTTCTGTTATCTGCTCGGTGAGTCTGGACATCTTTTTGCAACTTTTCAATGATTTTCATCATGTTTCCCTCCTTATCTATCTCTTATCCATTCCCATTGGAGTTCTATCCCTCAAATCCTAAATGGACATCCATTCCTTTAGCTTCAGTTTATGAACTAAAAACATTTTGTTCCTCCTCCATTTCAGTGCACCATGGAACAATTCGGTTGGGTTCTGACAATCGTTAACTTTGCAAACACAATGTGCAGTCAACCAACATTTGTCAGGCCACCAGTCCTTAAAAAATTCCATAGTATTCATAAACCAATCCGATTCTAAGAAAACTTTCAGATTTCATTCCGCGGTTCTCGATCAATCAAGAATACTCGCGAATATTTTCTTTATGAGATTTTCTTTGTTCTGCAATAATTTTCGGCCACTAGCCGTTTTCTCTTAGCCCCCAACCCATGCGACCACGGGACATGGCCAAGCGCTAGGTTGATAGGTGTTTATTCAGGACTTTGGTCCTCTGGCTTTGGAAGTTATCAAAGCACATCACAACAAATTTCTCGGAGTTCCGAATTGATGAACTCACGAAGTAGGGTGGATCAACAGTCCACGACTACCCATCATCCCACGACTGGAACTCACTATGGAACCTCAGGCATATGAGCTCCAGGACTTCGGAGCTTTAGGAATTCGAAGGATTTCACATACGCACATCCCCAACACCTCGAACCGTTAATATCCAAACACTTCCATGTCAACTTTGGTGATGTCATTACGTCTCGTGACCTCGACATTATGAAACTTTTGAAAGTTCTTCCTTTCATTCCCTTATGAACCATTCTTCCAGAGTGTCAAGTCTCCGGACTTCACAACTGGCGCCACGCGTCCACTGGGACCCACAGTTTTCATACTTGAAATAAGATGCAGAATAGTCACATCACTTAACGCCTTTCAAATTGCGGGGGCATGCATCCGTGCTTTGGAGTAACCCGCCTTTCATCCCACAATTCCTCTGATGCTGACACATAACTCCCTGGTAAAATCGTGGTTTGGATTGGGGGACTGCCTTGGAAAATTAACTCCCGTGCAATTTAGGTCCCCACAATACCTCTTCGCCTTCGATCTTGATGTATCATGATCAACGCCAGTGTGCGTCCACCGACCTTTAACTATGTCATGTAAACTTAGAGACCACATAGTACAACTGACAACATTCCAGGTGGGGGCACGTGGCAGGTATAGGGGAGGTCCATGTCACCTCCAGGTGACATCATCATGACTCACTACTTCAGCTCTTCAGGGCTTCAGAGCTTCGACCTTTGGGAGTCCTCACCTTAGCACACACTAATTCTTCTGAACGTCGAAATCCCAAACAAGCCAATCTGCTGACACAGGTCCCTTTTGACGGACAGTCTGGATTACTCCAGACTTCGAAGCTTCGAGAGTTCTCTGTCCTTCATACCAAGCCATAAATTCCACCCTTGGATTGATGCAATGGTCAAGCTCTTCTCCCAGATCTATGGAGTAGATCCACTTTGGGGACTCCGGGCTTCGGGAGTTTCAACCTCTCCACACTAGTTTTGTCCCTAAGTGATTTCACTCGAAGTCCATAGACTTCCGCCACATATCCTTTCTCTCAGATTGATGGAACATACAGACTCCGTTACTCCATGGATTTCCAAAGGAACTCACGATGAACCGTCTCGCAACGTTTCCAGATCTGACGGTCGAGAATTTTCCTCCTTCATGATCAACGACTATGAGTGACTTCGACACTTCGGGCTTCAGGAGTCTCAAAATCACAACACTTGCCTCCTCCCGAAGTACTTCCACCCAAAGTACATGATCTATTTACGCATGTCTCCCCCTTGATATGACGACCACTATCCACTTTGGCTCTTCGGGCTTCAGACTCCTGCACACTCGTTCCTCCCGGAGTGCTCGCACCCGAAGTTCATAATCTGTCGACGTGATCTACTTCGGCCTTCAGAATTTCGGGAGTTTGTCACATTCCACACTTGAAATCCTTTGAAGTGAGTTTCCCCGAAGTCTCAGATCTGTTGACATGTACCCCTCTGGCGACCAATGACCAGGATCTACTTCAGCTATTTCTCTTTCTCCTCGATCACAGAACTTCCGAACTGCTCTCGCTTCAGAGTTGTGGATATTGCGCCACCTGTCAATTTGGATAATATGACTATCAATCCTTTGCGCTCATATTTGATGACTTGGGATTTGTTTCCTCCTCAATGCTCTTTTTTTCTTTCCTGGACATGGATCTAACGGTCCAAACTCCTTCCAACAAAATATCTGACGACTACTGTCGCTCCTCCTCTCGATCTTCGTTTCTCGAACCCCTTTCTCCTTAGAGGTTTACTTCGACACTTAGTCAATTTTCGGATCTGTGCAATCCTTGCAACATATATTCACGTCCCTTCATGTGAAAACTCAAGATATTTCTCCCGATATTTTTGAGTCAAAGACTCTATTGACTCACTCCTTGCACCCAGGGATGCTCCGAACCTCGAATTTTGTCCCTTTCGACAACAATTCACTCTGAAATCTTTGTCTCGTTAATCGCTAACATGGCCCATCCAGGCTCAGTGGAAAAACCATGGCTTTGATACCAATTTGTAACGTCCCCGACCACCGACCCCTACTGGGTAACGCTACCCTAACAACCTTAAACTTGCCTTTATTGCTCTGATACAATTCCTGTGACATTCCCGGCCTTAAACAACAGGCCATGCCATGTCACCGAGTAAGTTTTCGGAAATAATCACATATAAAACTTAACCGAAAGATAGAGATAACATATGGTATTCACACTTATAAATATATATCTATCTAATGCAATTAAACATAAGCAACATTTAACACATGCATGCAATATATATATATATATATATATATATATATATATATATATATATATATATATATACACATGCATTACTCATTAATTATAATGCAAATACAAATACACAACATACAACAAACACATAATTGGTACTTATCTTTTAATAGACGATCACTAATTGCATGCAGAACTTCCACAAACCTCCCAACCTTAGACCACACTGCTCATCATGCTCAACAATGGGTCACCCCCAAGCTGGGACTAAACTCCACTGGGCAAGGGGATTCTAGGCTTGGCAAAGACAACAAGGAAGTTGCACAAAACAACATGAAGGATGTTTTATTCCAGGAGTCACTTACGCCCACAACCCACATACCCTCATTCCCCACACATGTAATACCCCAAGAACGAACCCCAGTTATGTCTATGTATTGTAAACATGTTGTATAGGCTGGTGAGCCAAGTGTATATAAGCTGGTGGGATTATGTGTTTATTAGGCCAGAGAGCCTAGGAGTTAAAGGTCAGGAGCCTGATTTTGTATATGTAATTATGCAGATCATTAATAAAATATAAAAACATCACTGCGTGTAGACCGACCATGAAGAAAGAGTGATGGGGGACTAAGCTTCCACAAGGCTGGGTAAGGGAGAGGAGGCTAAGTGTTTGGGCCTAGGGGCTAATCTAGGGGGATTACCTCTAAAGGAGATAATACTTTATTATTATTTCCTAAAAGGCTAAGGTGGTCAATTGACCAAGTGTTGTCCTAAGTTCCTGGAAAATGAATGTATGCTAAGTGGAGTGCATGAAACTCCAAGAAGACAGGTGTCGACCTGGGCGCATGCAACTAAAATATGCAGAAGTCAGCCGTGGAGGGGGTTCACTCCTCATTCTGTCATCCTCTGTGTATGCAACTTCTCACCCACACACCCATTCTACCATACTCCACCTGAGTTCGTTGGAATCCTTTCCTAGAACCCATAATGTCTCTGCATTGGACCTCTACATAGCCACACACCTCTGAAGATCAAATCCGTGAAGCCGAACCGCGTCTTCTGTGTAGCTTGAGCATCCTGAAATTGTCTATGTCATGTGTGTTAGAACTATGGGTTGTTGTGGCCACGGAGTCCCTTGGCTAAGTGTGGCTTTCTGCCATCGTTTGTTCCTTGCTGAGCCTTGCTGTTGTCCTCCTTGTGCTAGAACAGAGCTGAAGAAGCAGGTTGTCAGGCCTATGTGCAACACTCTCTCTAGGTGAGAGAGGTGGTTGTGGTTGAAGAAGCAGGTTGTCAGGCATGTGTGCAACACTCTCTCCAGGTGAGAGAGATGGTTGTGGTTGAAGAGGCAGGTTTTCAGGCATGTGCGAAACTCTCTCCAGGTGAGAGAGTGTGATGTGGAAGTGAGTTCTCCTGGAAGGGGTCCTGTAGCTGCTACAGAGCTCTAAGAATTTCGGTCTAGCCTGTTGCTGAAGCCCAAGGAAAGGGAGATGAAGCAGCCAATGGAATTTCCTGTGTGACAGTGAAGGTGTATACTCCTAGGGTGGGACAAGCATGTGGGGAATGAGAGTCTGTGAGCAGTGGGCGTAAGTTTCTCCTGGGAGAGAATCCTTCCTCATAAACTGTGTGTCTTCCTATTGACCTTGCCTAGCCTAGGATTCCCTTTCCCGGTGGAGCTTAGTCCCAACTCGAGAGTTATATTGGAAGCCTTACCGTTAGACCGTAACTTCGGATTTCAGATGTCGGGAGAAGGGAAATGTGCTGATGCACAAACTTCCGAAGCCCGAAGTTTCGAAGTGAAAGGGTAGACGGGTGGGGCTAGAAGACGTCGCCTGGGGTGACGTGGACCTTCCTAGGCGTACTACGTGCCATCGACTTAGTTGGTGACAACTGTAGTATGTGGGATCGAAGGATAGAGAAGCCGAAAGTTCGAAAGTCACGAGAATGGAAGGAAGCAAGCGTGAAAGCTTCCAGAACCCTAAGTTCTGAAGCCCCGAAGTCCCGAAGTCCCGAAGATTCTAAGTCCCAAAGATTCGATGATAGAAGTTCCACAGTGAGTGTCAGCCGTTGGATACTGGGTAGACATGGACCGTTGATCCACCCTACTTCGCGAGTTCGTTAATTCGGAACTCCGAGAGTCTTTTGTGATGTATTATGAATACTTCAGAACCCAAAGTCCTAATTAAGCACCTATCGGTCTAGAGTTTGGTCACAGCCCGTGGTTACATGGGTTGGGGCTAAGAGAAAAGGGCTAAGGCTTGAAATTGTTATAGAGCTGAGCAGAGCTCTGAAAATTCATGAAATCTGAACATTTCTTAAAACAAATTCGGTTTATGAATTCTGTGGGATTTGTTAAGGAATGATGGCCTGAAAAATTCTGCTTGACTGCACATTGTGTTTGTAGAGTTCAACGAGTGTTAGAACCGAAGCGAATTGACACTAAGTGCAGAGAAGCGGAGGAGGCACAAAATGCTTCTAGTTCAAAGAATGAAGCTAAAGGGGTGGATGTTCATTTGGGAGTTGAAGGGTCGGACTCCAATGAGCATGGAGAAGAGATAGATAAGGAAGGGCATATGATGAAAATAATTGAAAGATTACAGAAAGATGCCCAAACTCACCGAGCAGATAGCAGAAAACTCATGAAAGATAAGGAACAACATGGTGAATTCAACTTAAAGTTCATGAAGAGTTTGGAGAGAATAGAAAAGAAGTTGGATAAGGAAAATGATTCAAGCAAATCATGGGGTCGCAAGATCCCTGAGAAGGAAGGAAGATCAATGAGTGTTAGTAGACACCATCATCACTCCCAAGGTCACTCCAATAGGAGAGCACACAATAGTTCAAGCCCATCTCCTACCAAAAATCATAGGATATCTGGAGTGGATGAGCTGAAGGGAGAAATGAACAAGATTAAGCCTCCTACATTTGATGGAGAACACGCGAAGGATGAAGATTCTGAAACATGGTTGCTTGGCATGAGGAAATATTTTCAATTGCATAATTATTTCCCTCATGCAGAAGGAAGAATTGCAATGTATCAACTGAAGGGAAAGGCATCCATGTGGTGGGATCATTTTGTGTAGGTGAAACACATCAGAGAGAAAGATATTACTTGGAAATAATTCAAGAAGTATTTTGAAAATAAATACTTGACTAAAATATACTATGACCGGAAGATGAAAGAGTTCTTTGAACTCAAGCTGGGCAACACGACCGTTGATGAATATGAGCAAAATTTTTTGGAATTGTTGAAGTATGTTCCATTCATCAAATATGAGACTGTCAAAATTCAAAGGTATCTAAGTGGACTGCCACCTTCCATCGGTGACAAAATTCAGTATGATGACCCTAAGACTATGGAATAAATGATAAGGAAAGGAAAATGATTGTATGAGCAACAATATGAAAAGCCTAATTTCCGGAAGATTTGGGAAGACAAGAAGAATTTCAAAATGGATCAGAGGAAGAAGGGAAGTAAACCACCCTTTTTCAGGAACAATCCTCAGGGACAGTCAGGTTTTAGAGAGCCCAAGAAGGCTGAAGTAGGTGGCAATTTCAAGGGAAAAAACCTATGGAATGTTGGGGTTGTAAAGGAAATCATAGGTACAAAGACTTCCCCCACAAAAATGAAAAAGTGAGAACTGTTCACAATGTTAAATAGGCTGAAACAGTGGAGGACATGGGCAGAAGTGTACGAAGGATCTATGCAACCTTGGACAACAAACAGACTAAGTTTCAATCACACATGATTGAAGTGGAAGGTATGATCAACAACCAACCCATTACTATTTTAATTGATTTGTGAGCTAGTCATAGTTATGTAGATCCTAGAATGCTGGAAAGGTTTCATTTACCAAGAAGAAAGCATGAGAAATCTTGGCTGGTGCAGCTAGCTACAAGAGCCAAGAGAAAAGTTGTTGAGTTGATTAAATAATGTCCAATGGACATGAATGGACTAAGTACTAAGACGAACATGAATATCTTGCCTTTAGGTTCTTATGATTTCCTAATTGGCATGGATTGGTTGGACCAACACCACGCCATCTTATATTGTCGTAACAAGGCATTCACTTGCCTGGATGAAGAAGGAAACCCAAGGAAAGTGCAGGGAATTCCTAGGGCAGTCACTGTCAGGGAAATCTCAACAATAAATCTAAAGAAGTGCTATAGAAAAGGCTATCAATTGTTTGCAGCCCATGTGGAGGAAGCATCTAAGGATGAGGTCTCAAATATTGAAGACCATGCAGTATTAAAAGAATTCGAAGATGTATTCTAGGAGGTACCAGGATTACCCCCAAAGAGAGATATTGATTTCTTTGTAAACTTGATGCCTGGAGCAACTCCAATGTCGAAAGCTCCTTATAGAATGAGCACACCAGAGCTGAAAGAACTGCAATTGCATCTTGAAGAGCTTCTAAAGAAGGGGTATATACGACCAAGTGTGTCACCTTGTGGTGCCTCAGTCCTGTTCGTGAAGAAGAAAAATGGAACACTGAGATTGTGTATCGATTTCAGACAATTGAACAAAGTGACTGTTAAGAACAAGTATCCTCTGCCGAGGATCGATGATCTTTTTGACTAGTTGAATACTGCTAAGATATTTTCGAAAATAGATCTTAGATCAGGGTATCACCAGGTAAGACTAAAGGATGAAGACATCAACAAGACCGCCTTCAGAACAATGTATGGTCACTATGAATTCACAGTGGTTCCATTTGGGTTGTCAAATGCACCTGCTGTTTTTATGTGCCTAATGAATGGTGTGTTCAGGGAATATCTAGACAAGTTTGTCATAGTATTTTTGGATGACATCTTGGTGTATTCCAATTCAGAGGAAAAGAATGAACAACATCCAAGGATGGTGTTGTAGGTGCTAAGGGAGCACCAATTGTATGCTAAACAAAGCAAGTGCTCATTTTTATCAAAAGAAGATCCATTACTTGGGGCATATCTTCTCAAAGGATGGGATAGTCGTAGATCGTGAGAAGATTGAAGCCATCAGAGAATGGTCAGCACCGAAAAATGTGACAGAAGTCAGATCCTTTATGGGTCTAGCTGGCTATTATAGAAGGTTCATTGTAGAGTTCTCAAGGATAGCTCACCCTATCACTTCCTTGCAAAGGAAGGAGAAGAAATTTCAATGGACAGAGGAATGTGAGAAAAGATTCCAGCGATTGAAGCAACTATTAACCAGTGCTCCAATCCCGAGGATTGCAAATCTGAATGAAGACTTTGTAGTGTGTACAAATGCATGAAAATAAGGACTAGGAGGAGTCCTCAGTCATAATGGGTTTGTAATTTGTTATGAATCCAGAAAGTTGAAAGAGCATGAAAGGAACTATGCAACTCATGATTTAGAGTTGGAAGCCATCGTTCACGCTCTGAAGAAATGGAGGCATTACCTCATGGGAAAGAAGTTCGAACTGAGAACGGACCACAATGGTCTGAAGTATTTGTTTGATCAACCAACCTTGAATTCTAGGCAGAGTAGGTGGCTGGAGTTTCTTTGTGAGTATGACTTTGATATCAAGCATATCAATGGGAAGGAAAACAAAGTGGATGATGCACTCAATAGGAGAGTGCACAAACTACATGCTACAACCATCAACATGTACCGAACGAATATTAAAGGTAGAATTTCAGAGGCCGCAAATGCAGATTTGCAGTATAGAGATTTGGTAGCAAAGCTACAACAAGGTGATTTGCCACAAAGAGTGGAAAATTATACATTAGAAGCCGATGGAATACTTCTGTACAAGAACAAAATTTATGTACCTAATGTCGAGGACTTGAAACTTATGATTTTGAAAGAAATGCATAATGTGCCTTATGCAGGGCACCCTGGATATCAAAAAACTGTGGCAGCAGTCAAGAGCCATTACTTTTGGCCAGGTATGAAAAATGAAATTGCACAATACATCGCTAGATGTATGGAGTGTAAGAAGGTTAAATATGAGCATAGGAACCCAACAGGGTTGCTAAAAACTTTACCCATTCCTGAGTGGAAGTGGGAGGTAGTGACAATGGATTTCATCACATTGCCTAGAACAGACAAGCACCATGATTCAATCATGGTGGTGGTGGACAAGCTTACGAAAGTTGCCCATTTTATTCCATTGAAGACTACTCACAAGGCAACTAACGTTGTTGATATTTTTATGAGGGAAATAACACGATTTCACTGTATTCCCAAGACAATTGTGTTTGATAGGGACTCGAAATTCACCTCAAAATTTTGGAAAGGGTTATTCAAAGGGTTTAGGACGAATTTGAATTTCAACACTTCTTATCATCCTGAGTCTGATGGGCAGACAGAGAGGGTGAACCAAGTGGTAGAAGATATGCTAATGATGTATGTGATGGACAAACCATCCAAATGGGAAGACTACCTACATTTGGTAGAATTCTCCTACAACAATGGGTATCAAGCATCGTTGAAAATGAGCCCATTTGAGGCACTTTATGGTAGAAAGTGCAACACTCCAGTAAGCTGGGATAATCCAGCTGATAGAGCAGTGGTTGGGCCAGAGTTTCTCAAGGAAATGGAAGAGAAAATGCTAAACATTAAGCAGAATTTAAAGGCTACCCAAGATAGGCAGAAGATTTATGCTGATAAAAACATGACTGAAAGAGAGTTTAAAGTGGGCGAACATGTTTTCGTGAAAGTGAAATCCAACAAAAGTTCCCTGAAACTAGGAAACTGTTCCAAATTGGAAACCAGATTTTGTGGGTCATTTGAAATCCTAGAAAGGATTGGGCCAGTTTCATATATGCTTGCATTTCCTGCATCCATGACTGTACATAATGTGTTTCATATTTCATTGCTTAAGAAATATATACCTGATGCTAATCCTGTAATTGATTGGAATGTGATTCAGATGGAGCAAGAAGGCATCTTGCAAGTGCATCCTGTGCGCATATTGGACCGAAAAAGCAAGCAGCTCTGGAATCGAGCCATAGGGCTTGTAAAATTCCAGTGGGCCTGGTACGGTCCTGAGGACGTGACATGAGAGCATGAGGATGCTATGTGGGCAGAATACCCACATCTTTTTGAAGATTTTGGAAATCTTGCTGATGCTGTGTAAGTAAGTTGCACCGAGGACAGTGAAAAAATAAGGGGAGGGGATTTTAATACCCCAAGGACGAGCCCTAGTTATGTCTATGTATTGTAAACATGTTGTATAGGCTGGTGAGCCAAGTGTATATAAGCTGGTGGGATAATGTGTTTATTAGGCTGGAGAGCCTAGGAGTTAAAGGCAAGGAGCCTAGTTTTGTATATGTAATTATGCAGATCATTAATAAAATATAAAAACATCGTTGCGTGTAGACTGACCACGAAGAAAAAGTGATGGGGGACTAAGATTCCACAAGGTTGGGTAAGGGAGAGGAGGCTAAGTGTTTGGGCCTAGGGGCTAAGCTAGGGGGCTTACCTCTAGATGGGATAATAATTTATTATTATTTCCTAAAAGGCTAAGGTGGTCAATTGACCAAGTGTTGTCCTAAGTTCCTGGAAAAGGAATGTATGCTAAGTGGAGTGCATGTAGATCTAGGAAGACAGGTGTCGACCTGGGTGCATGCAGTTAAAAGTTGCAGAAGTCAGCCGTGGAGGGGGTTCATTCCTCATTCTTTCATCCTCTGCGTCTGCAACTGCATACCCGTGCACCCATTCTACCATACTCCACCTGAGTTCGCTGGAATCGTTTCCCAGAACCCGTAATGTCTCTGCGTTGTACCTCTGCATAGACACACACCTCTGAAGGTCAAATCTGTGAAGTCGACCCACATCTTCTATGTAGGCTGAGCATCCATGAATTGTCTATGCTGTGTGTGTTATAACTGTGGCCTGTTGTGGTCACGCAGTCCCTTAGCTGAGTGTGGCTTGCCTCCATCGTCTGTTCCTTGCTGTTGTCCTCCTTGTGCTGGAACAAAACTGAAGAAGCAAGTTGTTAGTCCTGTGTGCAACACTCTCTCTAGGTGAGAGAGATGGTTGTGGTTGAAGAAGCATGTTGTCAGGCCTATATGCAACACTCTCTCCAGGTGAGAGAGGTGGTTGTGGTTGTGGTTGAAGAGTCAGGTTGTGATGCCTGTGAGAAACTCTCTCCAGGTCAGAGAGTGTGCTGTGGAAGTGAGTTCTCCTGGAAGGGGTCCTGTAGCTGTTACGTAGCTCCGAGAATTCCAGTCCGGCCTGTTGCTAAAGCCCAAGGAAAGGGAGGTGAAGCAGCCAACGGAATGTCCTGTGTGACAGTGAAGGTGTATACTCCTAGGGTGGGATAGGCATGTGGGGAATGAGAGTCTGTGAGCAGTGGGCGTAAGTGGCTCCTGGGAGAGAATCCTTCCTCATAAACTGTGTCTCTTCCTGTTGAACTTTCCTAGCCTAGGATTCCCTTGCCCGGTGGAGCTTAGTCCTAGCTCGGGGGTGACCTACTGCTGAGAGTGATGAGAAATGCGGTCTATGACTTAGAGGTTCGTAGAAGGTCTGCACGCAGTTGGTGGTGTTATTCCAATTGAAAAGATAAGTATAATTTATGTGCTTAATTGTATGTTATGCATACCTGTGATAATTGAATGTTATCATGTATTCCATTGTGTATATGAATTACTGTTTAATCTATTTGAATCTGTATGGTAACAATAACTCTGTGTTATGTGTTTTAAATTTATTAAAGTGCATGTTATATATATGTGTGTGTGTGTGTGTGTGTGAATGTTCCGCAGTAGTAGCATTGCCCGACCTGTTGGTGGCTGGGGATGTTACAACACACATTCTCCACCACCAGAGGGTACAACTTCACTAATACAAGTCCATCGACTACTACACCTCCCTTACCTTGGGCTTCAACAATAGGCTGGACCAGAAGTCTCAGAGTACTGTAGCTGCTACGGGACTCCCTTCTAGGAGAACTCACTTCCCAGTAAACTCTCTCACCTGGGAGAGTTGCTCACAGGCCTGAAAACCTGCTTCTTCAATTCAACTCCTAAGCAACAAAGCAACAACATTCAACTGCACACAGTTGACGAAAACAACATAAAACGAGTATGAACACCAAACATGGAAACAACCAAACGCTAAGACACAACACGACTCAGGTGAATACAATTGCATCGGGCTTCACATGAGACACACGTGGTAACTCAAGTATGACTGCATGATTCCGAAGTTGCATGCTAGATATAGAGGCGATGATGATGTGGAACTGGTTCAATGCGTGAATCCATGTTCAATCGGGAAGGTGACGGACTTCCAGAGAATCGCAAGGGTCGTGAGGAAACTCCCAACTGGTCCAGACACAAGGATAGGAATAACACCCGAGTGGGAAGCGAACCCCCAACGAGTTGGCTTTCCCATCTATAAACTGCATGTGCCCAGGTTGACACATGTCTTCCTGAAGCCGTATGATTTCCACTTAGCACTCATTCCCCTTCCTCCCCGGAACTTAGGACAAACGTCTTATGTCAACCATATCTTTTGGGAAATAATAATAAAATATTATTCCCTTAGAGCTAAGCCCTCTAACTTAGCCCCTAGTCATAGACACTTAGCCCCCCTTCCCTTACCTTACCTAGTGGAGCTTTTTCCCCCATAACTCGTCTTCGTGGTCGGTCTACACGTAGTAGTGTAATTTTATTAATGATGCGAGTGTTTACATATACAAAATCAGGCTCATTGGCCTTAGCATCTAGCTCACCAGCCTAATAAAAACATAAGCCTCTCAACTTATAACCAATTGACTCACCAACCTATAAACATAATTATAATTCAACAGGGGCTCGGCCTTGGGGTGTTACAAGTTTCATTCTTTCTCAAGAAATTACTATTAAATATTAATATCGGCATAGCATTATTTTTACCATACAAAAAATAGGACTATTTTCCAAACTATCTATACACTAACTATACACTTGAAATGTGATTTGAATAATATATTTGTATATATAAATCTATATGTTTATATTGAAGTTTGTCTATGGAAAGGCTTACGAGGAAACCTGCAACTAAATTTTCAGACATTTGGGTTTCATTTGCAACATGAACAATAAGAAAATTGAAGACATAATAGTCCATGGACACTGGAGTTCTTCAAATTTACAAACAATTTTTTATGCAGGTTAAACAACTCCTCTTCATGTTGGATATATTTGTTCATTGGTGGGATTTATAAACACCAATATTGGCCAGCAAGCTAAAGACCAAAGATAAGTTCGATTCTTGGTTAGATAAGTCTCTCGAATACATGTTAAATTTAAAAAGTCGATGAATTTACTGCTCAACATGTAAAAAGTCGATGAATTTACTACTCAAACTCTTTGTGATTCAAGAAACTGACGATCTGTAATTACTAGTAAAGGGACTAGATCCTTAAATCTGCAAAATTGACTCTAGGCGACAGATTCTGAAGAGTGCAAGGAGAAGCGAAGCAGAATTGTTCTCAGTCGATTCCAGTCCAAAACCTGCAAGAGAAAATCCAAAGCCTTTGGAGAACCAGGCAGAGAGCGATGGAGAGATGGGTTTTGCACCTATGCAACATATACTGGAAATCAAAATAATACAACATTACAACATCTTACTTGAAAATGTAAAGGTGCATCTAAAGTTAGATTGGCCCGTACCAATTACCTATTCACAAACATTTAAAAATACACAATTTGTCTCACTAGGGTTTACTAAGATTGCTCCATATTAATGTACAAATCCGTATTAACTTATTCACCAAAATTTAAAAATACTCAAATTCATTTCACGAGGGTTTACTAAGATTACTAAGACTGGTCTATCTTAATGAAAAAAAAATAGTAACTTAATGCTTATCATACCGTGGGGGTACTGCACTTGCCCGCCTCGACAATGTATGGATACTCATCTTCAGTAACGATCCCACCATTATCTATTATATAGTGGAATGCGTTGTCCATAATCCCTCTGTTGCAACTCGCGTTCTCTTTACTGCAATCGACCAACTGTCGCTCTGATAAAGAAACCAGCTTCCATGTTTTGATATAGTTAATGTCGTCTACGAAAGTTATAGTCGAAAATGCCCAAGAACTTCCTGCAAGACCAAAAAATACCCAATATATCAGCAACAATACAATACGATGTTAGGTGTAAAGGAAAGCACCTTAAAATGTTACAAGAAATTTTGTAAAAAATATTCTGCTACCATTTACCCTACATATGTGCTGAGCTACCATTGATTTTGCATAAACTGGATAAATTCGAAGCGAAAAACATATAGACACGTGTCGTTCTCTCTCACTGGGACTAAACTCAAGCCAACCACTAAATGTACACCACTAAATCTTCTGCAAATTGGTTGGCTTGAGTTTAACATCTAAAATCCTTCCAAGAAGCCTACAATCTTTAATGATAAAACAAATTTAGGAAAACGATATGAACGAAAACCAGAAAGATAATAATAATAATAATAACAATTTGATAGATGATCCGGTTAGTATGAATGAGGTATTGACTACTTTAAAAGGCTTTGCTGTGCCTAAGAGTCCTGGCCCTGATGGCTGGACAATTGAATTTTTTCTGTCATTTTTTGATCTTGTGGGTTTTGATTTGTAGAAAGTGGTGGAGGAATCAAGGTTGAAGGGTTATGTAAATGGAGCACTTAACGCGACTTTTATAGCTCTTATTCCGAAAAGTGATAAACCTGAGTCATTTTCAGGTTTTAGGCCTATTTCTTTGTGTAACCTGGCGTATAAGGTAATCTCGAAGATTATTGCTTTTGTACTTAAATCTTCTTTGTCTAAAGGGATTTCCAAGGAACAATTTGGGTTCTTGGATGATAGACAAATATCAGATGCCATTGGTGTGGCCCAAGAGGCATTGCATAATATTAAGACAAAGAATATTAAATCTTTGGTTATGAAATTAGATATGATGAAAGCCTATGATAGAGCAGATTGGAGTTTTCTTAGGTTGGTGCTGCTATAGATTGGACTCAGTTTGGAAACTACTAATTGGATCATGGGTTGTGTCAGGTCAAAAAATTTCTTTGTCTTGGTAAATGGCAGTCCTTCTATTTTTTTTAAGGCATCAAGAGGATTGAGGCAATGATGTCCTCTTTCACCATTATTGTTCTTACTCATAGTAGATGGACTTAGCAGGATTCTCAAAAAGCTGGTTGAATATGGTAGTCTTGAGGGAGTTTTAGTAGAAAATGGATTTAGAATTACTGTCATTTACTTTTTGTGGACGATGTTATTCTGTTTGGGAAAGGATCTATATAGGAATGGAAGGTGTTTAAGGATGCTCTTAATCTGTTTTGCAATGCTACTGGAATGGATTTTAGTAATAAAAAATCTCAATTTTTGGAAGCTGGATGGTCTGCTGAAGGGATTAATCAATTAAAATAGTTGTTTCCTTTTGAATTTAAATCTATAGAAGAAGGATTTAAGTATTTAGGATTTTTCCTTAAACCAAATTGCTACTCTTGTGACAACTGGATATGGCTTCTTCAAAAGGTGGAAAAAAGAGTTGCTAGTTGGTGCCATAGATGGTTAACTTTAGATGGTCATTTTATCCTTGTTAAATATGTTTTGGAAAATATTCCTTTTTTCTGGTTATCTATGGAAAAAGTTTCCAGAACTATTTTGGATAAAATTCGCAAAAGGATGTTCAATTTTTTATGGTCTGGCACTAAGGAAAAATATGGTTTTCATTTGGTTAAATGGGAAAGGATTGCTAAACCTAAAACTAAAGGAGGCTAGGGAATACCGTTTTTTTTTTTGGTTTGGTAGTGCATTGACATCAAAGAGCTTGTGGAGATGCTTGATGAAACCTAGTCTTTAGCATGATGTGATACATAAGAAATATTTAAAACAAAAATATGTCGTGGAATGACTAAGAGGAGGGAGAAAGAATCTCAAAGGGGTATCTGACTGGTGGAAGGCCCTCACTTCTTCTTTGCAAATTATCATTGATTGGATTGCTTGGAATCCTGGAAATGGTAGAGATATTCGTATTGGATTAGATCCATTTATGGGGTCTCAATCTTATTAAAAACTCTCCATGAACTTAATTTCCATGCTCGATTCGAAAGAAATTGTTTTTTTGAATCAAGTGGCTTCAAATACTACTGAAAGTATGAATGATTTTAATTGGAAATCTGCTGCAAATCTTGATATTTCAGGTCAATTAGGAATTGAATGAGATGCTTATGTTATGGGTCTTAAACATTCAGGTTTTAAGCTTACTGAAGCAACTAATTCAATACTATTGTCGTGGGATGAGAAAGAAGGTAAGATATCTGCTAAACATGCATATGAAGTACAATTTTTTGATGATACTGTTGTTTGTTCAGAAGGGTGGCTTAATGAATTATGGAAGTGGAAAATTCCTCTGCGTATCAAATTGTTTGTTTGACTTATGGGTGAAAATAGGATTTTGACTTGGGATAACTTGGTAAAAAGAGGATTTTTTGGTCCAGGAAGATGTGTGCTATGTGGTGAAGAGGAGGAAACGATTGATCATTTGATGGTCAATTGTTTTTTAACTAAAGGAGTTTGGAACTATGTATTAAATTTCTTGCATCTAAACAAGGTTTGGGGTAATGGACAACTATTTGTTTGCTTTCAAGTTTGGATTAAGGAGATGAGAGCATGGAAGGAAATTCCTTGCTTTATTTGCTGGGAAATCTGGAGACAAATGAGTTTTATTATATTTGAAAGCTGTTGGTTATCTCTTTCTAGGGTCTGTAATTTGGTTTTGAAAGATTTGGGTGAGATAGAAAAAGATATATCTGATTTGGTTCAAAGAAATCCTCGTCTTCCTATTCTGGTAAAAAATATACCAGTTGTTTTTTTTGGATGGTGCTTCTCAGAATGGGGATGCCAGATGTGGAGTTGGTGCAGTCTTAAAATGTTCAGATATGGGTGTTTACAAGATTAAAATGAGTTGTGGACATGGGACCAATTCTAGGGGGGAGTTGTTAGACTTATGGAGTAAATTGTTTTTCGCACATTTTAAGCAGATTATGTGTTTGCAATTGGTGGGAGATGTTATAGTTGATTGATTTTCTTATAAAAGTAATATGCAGGTAATCTATTTAAGGCTTTGGATGGAAAAAATACGCCAACTGAGTACAAAATTCCAGATGTTGAAGATTCAACATATATATAGAGAATATAATTTGACAACATATTTTCTATCTAAACAAGCTCTTGATTTGGAGGAAGAAAAAATATTTTATGCTAAGGAGGAAGGTTCTCGTGTAGAACCTTTTCAGTTCTTGACTATTTTCTAATATGAGATTATGAAGTTTGTCTATTAGTTTTGGAATTTGTAAGGGGATGTAAAGATGTACTCGTACTTTGTTTGTTTTTGGATAGGGATAGATAGATTTTAGAAGATGACTCAATTATTGTTCTGATTAGTGATATGTAAAACTGTTTTTATATTATTAATATAAGTAATTTTTTTCAATGGAAAAAAAATTAGCTTATGTTTGAGAAAAATAAAAAATACAGATTGTTAACCCATTTTTGAAAAGATTTACAATAAAAATTCTAAAATAGTGCCAATATTATAAGGTGGAATGTAAGTCTTAACTTTTATACTACAATTTTTTTATAAATGAAAACTCTTCAATTTTTCAGAACTCTTTTCTATTCATGAATTGCTCTGTACATCTTAATTTACATATTTCAACAGAAAAACATCAATTTTTGTAAAAGCAACAAAGAAACCTTAATGAGTATTTAGCAGAAGTTTTTCCACATACAAAGAGCTAGACGGTGCCCCTTCAAATTTCTCCTTTTACATTTTATTAAGGTAAACTTCTATGATAAATACTCTCTTAAAACACTAATCAATGCCCTTTTGAAAGCGAACTCCATTTATCTCTTAATTGAATAATTATGTATAGTAAAAATCTCTCAAGATTGACTCTTATGAAATTCAAGTAATGTTTAATCTATAGAAGTGTGATGCTAAACTAGGCACATTCTCAAGGGATTAATTTACGAAAAAAAATCAGAGGGAGAATTAGGTACTTTCGATCTTATTTTATTCATGAAATTCCGGGGAAAGAAGGCTCGGACTCCACTTGGCCAAGTTGGCCCTTGGTGGGAACCTTTATTTTATTTAAAAAAATGAACTAGACCTCTCGTATCTTTATTTTTTTTTGAAAAATAGGAGTTGTTTATTTATAGGCTACTTATAACTCAATATATATCCACACCTTAATTAGCTCTTAAGGAGCAAGGGGTTTACTATTGTATTATAATATTTCATTAATGAAATTTCTTTAGTTTTTGTTAACCTCTCTTTCATGAATTGTTTTATTTATCTTTTTTATTTTATACAACTTTGTGTAAACCACAATTTTTTTTAAAATAATGTAGAATGAATTTTTAGATGAGCACTTTGTATATGGTTTTCGAAACGTCTAAGATTTTGTGTGGACACTTTATTCATCATAAAAAAAACCAAAAAACTCATATATAGGAAACAAGTGCGAAGATTTGAATTTACAGAATTGGATAGGAAGGTGACTATTGAAGAGTTAGGTGAAGAATTCAAGAACAAAGTCAAGATGATGGTTGAGATTAAATAAAGAATAAAATGACCTTTAAGAAAATAAAAGATGGAGAATTAATTAGAGGTGGAAATAAATTAAGAGGCTAAGTTAGTAGGTGAGAATGAAAAAGTGATAAAGAGGTGGAGATGAATTAATAATAAAATTATTAAAATAAGAAATAAAAAATGTAATGATGAGCTTGGAATAGCCGAACTAGGGAAGAAAATGTTGGTTAGATTACTACATAAGGATATGATAATAATATAATATATTATTATAATATAATAATGTGGAATAATCAATAATGACTATAATGAACTTAGTGTAAGAAGAATATGATGATGGTGTAGATTAGTAATTGAGGCCAGAAGTTAATGTTGGAAAGATGATACAAAATTGAGACAGAAGAATCCAAGAGAAAGCTAGACGAGCTTGGATAAGTCATACTGAGAAAGGAGATGTTGTGTAGATTAGTACATAAAGCTATGACAATAATATTATATATTTATAATATAATAATGACGTTAATGTAATGATGAATATGATGGTGTAGATTAATAATATTTGTGAGCTAATACTATACTATAATACAATAAAGACGAAGAGAAAACAAAAAATGAATGAAGGAAATAAAATGTAAAAACCTAGAGCAACTGAAGAGAGAAGAGTTATAAAGAATAAAAAGGGAAGAGGGGGAGGAGATAGTGTAGGAAAGGAAATTCCAGAACGAAGGCCTACTGATCAAGGTGGTGAATGGTGGGTTTCCAAGATTGGCTAAGTTTGTATCCATCTTCGCGATTAAAATTATAATGATGTTTTTCTATTTCAAGAGTTTCCCGGATGAGCCGAGTGGAGTAGTGAGGGGCAAAGGCTAGAATTTTAGTTTGGTCAAAGAAAATGAGATGCTTAGATTTGAAGGAATGTTTGACTTGATTTGGAGGTTCAATTGTGGGTCGTATTAGCTACATGTTCTTTGAGACGGGCTTTGAAGGATCTACCAGTTTGACCTATGTAATATTTTCCACAAGAACAAGGGATTTGGTAAACTCTTGGGCTTAACATCGGGTCAGATTTGTCTTTAACAGTTCTAAAGAATTGTTTGAGGGTTTTGTACAGTCTAAACACAGTTTTGATATTCTTTTTGGCCAAGAGTTTTTTGATAAGATCAATAGTCTCGTGGATGTAGGGCAGGGATATGAGGGTGCGAGGAGGGGAGGGGGGGATAAGGGTGAATTTGATTTAGGTTTGCTGGCAGAGCGAAAGGCTTGGTTGATCTGGGAGCACGAGTAACCATTGGACATGAGGGCTTTGGTTAGGTGGGATTTTTCTTCAACAAGGAATTGGGGGGCTTAAATGTGGAGGGCACGAGTAGCCATGGTTTAAGGACAATAGAGTTTTGGGCAGGATGGTGGTAGAAACTAACGTTTAGGTATCTATCGGTGTGGGCCTTCTTTTTGTAAACCTGGTGGGTAAGGGAACCGTCAGGAAGTCAAGAAATAGGGACATCCAAGAATGGAATGGAGTCATCCTTTTGGGTTTCCATAATGAATTGGATGTGAGGGGAAACATTGTTAAGGTTGTTAAAAAAGGAGATAAGGTTGGAGTGGCCATGAGGCCAGATAAAAAAAGTGTCATCTACAAACCTAAACCAACATTTGGGTTTGATATGAAAGTTGTTTGAGTCATCTACAAACCTAAACCAACATTTGGGTTTGATATGAAAGTTGTTTGAGGCCAAGGATTTGAAATGTTCCATAAAAATGTTGGCGACAATAGGTGATAAAGATGACCGCATGGCTGTACCTTCGGTTTGTTTGTAACACACCCCTTTGAAGGTGAATAAGGTGGATGAAATAAAAATTTCAATGAGGTTTCAGGATCAACGAGTTTGGAAATCAGGGCGAGGGCTTCAAAAACCAAGATTTTGGTAAATAAGGAGATGACATCAAAGCTAACCATAAGGTCTTGGTCGTCAAGGTGAAGATTTCAAGTTTTGTGAATGAAGTCAGTGGAATCTTTGATAAAGGAGGAGGTTTTGCCAACAAAGGCTTGCAACTTGTCAATGAGCTACGGGCATGAGTGGGGGTTCCAATGGTGCTTACAATAAGTTGGAGAGGGATGTCTTTTTTATGTATTTTAGGTTGACCATAGATCCTTGGGGTTTGGGGGTTGTGAGGATCAAGGGAGGAATGGCGATGAAATTAATAGGGTTTTTGGGAAAAGGTTTATAAGAAGAGGAAGAGAGGAGGCCAAGAAGTTTAGAATCATAGTCGTAAGTGTTCATGATAACTAAAGCATTTCCTTTATAGACTTTGGAGATAATGGTGTCACGATTGTCATTAAGGCGAGAAATAACAAGAAGTTCTTTAAGTAAGTTGAGTTTGGGTGGTTTAGATCTTCATAAGATTCTTCCACACTCCTAATTTCTTAAGCTTCATGAAGGGGAAGGTGGTGGGTGATGGATTCAATGGAACAAACAATATCTTCTACGGGGATACGATTAGGAGATAGTGAAAAATTAAATCCTTTTTCCTGAAGTTGGATGGTGGGAAGATCCAATGTGAGCGAATGAAGGTTTATGACTTTGGAAGGACTAGGCTTGGAGGAGGGAGGGCAATAGAAGAACAATAGTTGAAAATGCTGGAGTGAGAGGGTAAGGAGCTGGTGTTTAGATTAGGGTAAGGATCCGGTGGTTAGATTAGGGTGGGCGGTGTTAAGGTTCGAAGTCGAGGGAGAAATGGATAGATTCGAGTTCTGGTAGAATGGGGGAAAACGTGCATCACTGGGTAGAACGACGTCGTGATTTGTTAAAGCACGTTTAGGGTCGGGGTAATATCGTACGAGATTAGGGAACGTGAGAGAGTCGCAGATAATGGAAGCTGGTGGGTTGTTAAGTTCAGGAGAGGAGACGTGCGAAGTACAGGTCGGAGGTGAGTTATAGGGAAAGGTAAATGCGTTTGGTGCCAAATTAGGGTTCGAAGATAGCTGCGAGGATATTGACTGCTCTTCGTTGTGTGCATAGTGAGATTCAAGAATTGGTAATTCCTTATGCGTGCAGTGGGATTCAAGAGCTGGTGATCCGTTGTAGCCCGAGAAGATGGAAGTGGTGAAAGAGCGAGTGAAATCGCTGTGACTGTTTAACGATTGGGGTGAGGTACCCTTAGGGGAGCGGATTAGAGGTTGTGGACGAGATCGAAATTGCTGCAAATAAAGATGGGAGAATTTATGAATTTGTTTGCAAGATCTGCCTTCAATCATGGACCAGATATTAAAAGAGATTACATAAGCTAGTTTAAGATGGAGGTGATATAATTTCTGCTATAAGCGATTAACGATTAAGTTTGTACCTGATGAAATGGATTTCCACGCGAAGGATGCCATGGTTGGCCTCGGTGAGAATACGAGCAAGATTCGCCCTTCGATTGGATTCAAGTAAAAGGAGGAATGAAATATGTTAGGCTCATGAGTTTACCAAATCTCTTGCTATTATGGAAAAACTTACATAGGTCAAATTGGTAGATCCTTCAAATCTAGTTTCAAATAACATATAGCTGTTACGATCTACAACTGAACCTCCAAATCAGCTATTGCAGAACATTCCTTCAAATCTAAACATCTCAATTGCTTTGACCAAACTAAAATTCTAGCCTCTACCCCTTACTACTCCACTTGGCTCATTCGGGTAGACCTCCATTATGGAAATAACCTTTACATTCTTTTCCTACATATGAGCTTTTTCTTGTCCCCGATGATACGTTGGAAGTTTAGAAAACTTGTCTCCAATAATACGTTGGAAGTTTAGAAAACCATATACACAGTGCTCATCCATAAATTGACAGTGCTCATCTACATTATGTTTAAGTATGAAAACTTACACTCTCAAACTTTTAAAAATAACTAACCTTGTTTATGATGCACAATATAAAAGTTTATGATGCACAATATAAAATGTGCTTGACAAGATTTTCAATCTCAATTACATGTTATTTCACATCTACTGCACTTAATTCCTTAGTTACACCCTTGGGCA
>ML798183.1:68229-79712 GCA_009831015.1 Picea engelmannii
TGTATCTTCCATGTGAATGGATCAATGCTTGTCATTACACTTGGATTCATAAATTAGGACTTCATCTAATGCCATTTTAAATTGTTGGTTTGTTCAATTTCTATTGCTTAAACTCATTTAAATGAGGAATAAGTAGGTGAACACATAAATCTTGTCATTGCATTTCTTTCATAGTTGAACAATTAATGGTTCATCAACATGTGGTGATTAGTTGTTTATGCTATCGCAAGTCACACAAACAAGGGACCTAAAAAGTCTCTTTTCTCTAGTATGGGTTTTTCCTTGTGCTCACAAGTGATCTTGGTGAATCAGAAAAGGGTGATAAAGTGTAATACCCATTTTATCACATTTGCACTTAAATTGTGGGTTGTTGTTTGTAAAATTCATAAACACTTAGGAAATTAATTAAACAAAGAAAGAAACCCAAAAGTACAAATATTTGTCTTTATCAATTTTCTTAAAGTTTATGCAATATTTTCTTTCCATAATTTACTTTCAAGCATTCCAATTCAAAACATCATTTTTTTCATCACTTGAAACACACACTCGAAGGAGCTAAAGAGTCTTCTCCAACCCACGCATGTTCTTCATCCTACATCCATAGAGTGATCTTGGTGAATTAGAAAGGGTGAGAAGTCTAAAATACCTCATTTGTCACACCATTAATCAAATCCACTAGTTTATGACCCCAATGTAGCTCCCTTAAAAATAACCAACATAATAATTTAATCAACTAAATTCCTCCATTTGAGCTCACAAAACAATTTATATTCCAAGTTAGGATTGTGGAGACGTGCATCCAATTAACAACACAAAGTCATTTTCGTATGAAAGATAATTGTTTTCTGAAGGAGCTTAAAATCCTTTTATCTTTGTGATCCTGCACCATGCATACCAAAGATGTCTCTACAATGCACTGTTCATAACCCTCAGGTAAGGGTCGCTCATAGTTATAGTATCATTGATGACTTGGCATGATCACCTACTTCCATGTCCTTTCTTGAGGTCCTTTAGATACGTTCTTCTTAGAGGAAATCCTTACAATCTACATTGGTTGTTTTCGACCCATCAGTTTCATGGTTAATGACCTTTTATTTGGACAATTATGAGCCTGAACTTCCAATAATTGATCATGTTTTGAATCCTAGTTTCGATAAAAAACATCATCATTCACCGATGTATCGGTGACGAGGGTGCATATACTTATATCATGTCAACCATAGTTTCAGAAAAACTCGTCTCGTCCAAGATCACACAATCTTCCATTACACTTTGGGCTTATGATGGTTTCCCTTCCCAACTAGAAGGTCTGTACCAAACAATTCTCATCAAATTGGCGGGGAAGATAGTCTTGATTGATATTGAGGTTGTAGATGCTCGATTAAACTACAACATCCTTCTTGGGAACAATTATATGTACACTATGAAGGAAATTTCCTCTTTGGTTTTCCACACTATGATTTTCCCATCAATGGAAAGGTCTTTACCACAGATTAGTTCACACATTATGAGCTTCAACCATCTGCTAATCTAGGCAATTCCTTACTCCTCATAGGGGCTAGTCAAGAAATTCCATCTTATGTCAAGATGGGCAAAGGTATTTTCAAGGATTCCACATTACTTGGGGCATACCATGGGGCACTACCCTAGGTTACCTTGTTAGGATATGCTCGTATATGTACAATCACATTAGTTGAAGAGGTACCAACTACTTCTTCCTTCGCATCAAACTTTTCATCCACACCTGAGATCCCATCTCCTTCAGTTGATACTACCAATCGAGTCCCTAATACCGTAAACCCCATCAACTAGATTCCATTCTTCTTTCCACCATAAGATATTGTTGGGTACTATCTAGTGATGGAAACACTTAACTTTTTAGGTCTTACCTTGGGGATATTAGTATGGCATCTTTCATCACCATCAACATGTCATTTGATGGAAACATCCTCCCATTTAGTTTTTAACTTGATTGCACCTTTGCATACCTCCACAATATGAGTCATAGAACTAGGAATGCCTATAATTTTTCCTAATAGTCCAAAGGTTGACTATATTGCTGGGGGAAAAAAATAATATAGGAGACAACACCAATACCCCTATTTTGAGTATGACCATTGAAACTAATAATTGTGTTTAGGTTCCAACCCCCTTGCACCTTGTGTAGTGTGAACGACCACACCACAAATCTCTACCCCTTGCTTCCAAAATTAAGGAACCTTCTTTTCCCACCAGTGATGGTCCCATTATCATTGCCACCATCTTATTGGGGCGTTCCCCTAGTTCCCCTAAAGTTACCTATCAAGGCCCGCAACAAAATGTTGCATACAAACCATCCGTACACTTTATGTTATACATTTGGCTACTACACTCACTGCTGCTCAATGATCCCATAGTTTTGGACCACACTAGCTTTAGTTTGCGATATTCCCACCCCGGATAGCTCACCAATAGAACCTCTACAACAGGTACTACCACCACTAGTAGTAGATACCGGTGATCCTGCTACCATCTATTACATCTCCACATTGTCAAGGTCTACAACATAGAATGACGCTTTGTTGTTCGTAGGTAGCTACATTGGTTCTCCTCTTCAGGATGAGTCAACAAGAATGATATGGCTGGAGTTTCAGTCCATTTGTACCATATCTATGTTGACATACCCTTAAATGGTTAGTATTGTGTCACACATGTGACATAGACGATAGCTATACACGACAATTACCAACCACACCATCCCATGATGATCTTGCATCTAATGGCCATGTTTTCCATTTTGATAAAGGAATCTTAGAGGCCATCAATATTCATGGTTACCAAAGGGACACTATGCATCATTGCTTAATTTTTCTTCCTTAGGAAACATTCCCCCCATCACCTTTCCCAAACAATGCACGGTTATGGCGAAATATTTCATCCTCCATGAACATGTTGATTGGTTTAAACACCCCATACCAACCCTTAACACATTTGAGGAAGGAAACATGGTCAACATCTCTTCTACCATCAAGATGTATAATTTTACTATGTCATATGTCACAAAAAACATACCCCTTGGATCACCCTATTCCCTTGAAGAGGCAACAACGTATAAATCCTTGTTCCAAGAATCTTATGACATTTTCACATGGTTCTATTAAAAAATGTCCATGCTACATATCGTCATTGTTGAACATCCTATCGACACATAGCTTGATGTACCCCCCATCTGACAAAAATGGATGCCTCTTCAAATTAAGGGAAATTTGAGGTCTAAAATGGGCCTTCTAAGGAAAATAATAAAACAATGGTTAAAATAATATAAGAGTTATGAATTTTCAAAGGGAAATATAGATTTTTTTTTTAGTTGTATTTTTGACTTATCTCCTTGTAGGTTTACTCAAATTTCAAGTGCTGGCACTCATTGGATGCAAAATTTAATTCCACATCCAACAAATACCCACTTTTCATATTTTTGATAGACCCACATTTAGATAAACCATAAATAAAATTAAAACATGTGTTTCTTTTAAGGAAACAATTTTTTTTTTCATGTATTTCAATTTTATCTCACTGTGGATTTATCAAAAGTATGTAGAATGGGCACTCATTGGATACACAATTTAATTCTGCATCAAACGACTTATTGCACTTGAAATTTGAGTAAACCTATAAGGAGATAACTAAAAGATACGATTAAAAAAGGTAGTTTTCTTCCTTTCCCTCCAAAAATATTTATCCTTATGGCTGACATCGTCAACTTGAATATGATTGGTTCTTTTAAAGTTGATTTTGATAGTATGCCTTTTGTTTTGAGTCCCATTTTTGACCTCAAAATTTTCGTAGTGTACCCCTCAAAATATATTTCCCTAAAAGCAGAGATCCATAAAAGCCGTAAGGCCAGATTTATTTACCCAATCACATATATGTCATGGGTATCTAACCAAGTCCACGCAAACAAAAAACAGTGCGCCATTTGCGTTTGTATTGATTTCTGCGATTTGAACCAAGCTTGCCCTAAAGACAACTTTTCTACCCCCTTCATTGACTACATTATTGATGTATGTGATCGACATGGATCCCTCGCCCTCATGGATGGGTTCTCGAGGTATAATCAAATCTAGATTCACCACATGGATAATATAAAAATGCTTTAACCACACCTTGGGGAACCTTCGCCTATCATGTTATGCTCTCTAGTCTCAAAAACAATGAAGCCACCTCCCAACATACTATGTCCAATATCTTTCACATTTTGGCCCACATTATTTTGGTTTATCAGAATGACCTCACTACTCGGTCAAAAAAATGATCACAACACCTAGAAGACATTCACATCATTTTCTATGATGTCGAAAATAAAAAAATTTCTTGAACCCCGTAAAGTGCATATTTTGCATTAGTGCTAGTCGACTATTGATATTCATCATCTCACAGTAGGGAATAATGGTTGATATTTTAAAAATCCAATCCATTTGTGAAATTCCACCTCCATAAACATTATGCCAATTGCAAAGCCTTCAGGAAGAACCATTTTTCTATGTTACTTCATTCTTGATTATGCAACTTGTGCCCATGGATTCTTGATATTGTTGTAGCAAGACATACCATTCATATGGGATGACCTGACACAATAAGCATTTGATGCATTAAAGAAAATACTTTTCAAATGCTCCACTGATTAGCCCCCTAGACTTCAATACGTATTTTATCCTTTACTTATCCACTTGATTGTGGCCATCGCCAAAGTTTTAGTCTAGTAGGGGGAGGATAACCAGGAACATGTCATTTACTATGTGAGAAAAAACTTATTAGGGATTTTTCTCAATTATAATCACGAAGATAAATTATTCTTAGCGGTCATCCATTCAGTCCAAAAGCTACATCGTTACATTTTTATCTACACAATAAAGGTCATAGCAAATTCTAAGCCTCTGTAGTATCTTCTAAGCTAACAACTTACCAATGGTAAGTTTGCTAGTTGGATCATGATCCTTTAGGAATTTAATCTTGAATTTGTTACCCCAAAGAGAAAAAGATGCTAATTCTCATAGAGTTCATCACTGATCTCTCATTTGGCACAATAGACCGACTGTTAAACAATGATTTTTCAAATGGAGATATCTTTTTGGTTTCATTAGATGATCCTTGGTATGGTGACATATTGGCTTATCTTCACACACACAAATTTTTGCAACATCTTTCACATGATGATCGTTGATAAATTTTTCAATGAGCCCCTTGATACCTCCTCATCAGAGATGTCCATTATAGATGAGGAGTGGATACAGTCTTACACCACCTAACTCATGAAGGAGTAGAAAAGGTGTTAAATGACTAGCATAGTGGCACATACAGTGACCAATTATTAGGAATGACCACCGCCCATAAAATCGTCCATGCATGCTACTTTTGTCCTTCCCCCTTTAATGATTTTATTCATGCACTTAAGCAGTGTGAAAAATACCAAGTATTCACATCCAATTCGTGAGCTCCAATAGCTCCTTTACACTTAATTGTCAGGATCGGTCCCTTTTGCAAGAGGGGGATTGACTTCATAATTTTCTACCCTACATCTAATGGTGGCCATAAGTACATCATCATGGCTATCAATTATTTCAAAAAATGGGTCGAGGTCATGCCAACTCACAATAATAAATCCAAGACAACTTATTTCATCTTTGACCACGTCACCACTTGCTCCAATGTCCCCAAGCAATTGGTCTTAGACCATGGCACACATTTTGAGAACAAGGTTTTCCAAGAATTAACTTTGCACTTAAGGTTTACACATGATTTTTCATCTCCTTACTATCCATAGGATAATGGTCAAGTTGAGGCCATCGATAAAGTCCTAAAAACCATGCTTGAGCTTCACCCACTTGAGCTTCAACACGAGCTCGAACAATGGCACTAGCTACTACAACCATCCTCATAATAAGGTGCACAAGTATCAATGAATTCATCTCCAAGGTTTTTCCAGCTCTCATTAGAGAAATTTATTGGTCTAAAATGGGCCTCCTAAGGAAAATAATAAAATAAGAGTTATGGAATTTCAAAGGTAAGGAAATAAAACTTATTTTTTTATTCTATTTTCGACTTATCTCCTTATAGTTTTACTCAAATTTTAAGTGTAGGAAATCGTTGGATATGGAATTAAATTCCACATCTAATGAATACCCACTCAACATAATTTTAATAGACACACAATGAGATAAAACAAAAATACATGAAAAATGCATTTCTTGAAAAACAAAGACATTTTTTTTTATGTATTTCCAATTTATCTCATTGAGGGTCTATTAAAAATATGCAGAGTGGGTACTTGTTGGATGCATAAGTTAATTCCACATCCAAAGTGTTCCTACACTTGAAATTTGAGTAAACCTATAAGGAGATAAATTAAAAATATGATAAAAAAACAGTTTTTTGTTTTTGTTTTGATCTAGAATGGATCATTATATAATTTTACATCTATATTGGTACTTTTTAGGTGGAAGAAATGGAGGGATTGGCTTGAAGGGCCCATTTTAATGGTAGGTCCTAATTTATAAATTTAGGGTCCATAACCTTTCATAACCATTTTGAGGCATCAAATGACACTTTTTGGGGTCAAAATGTTTTGAGCATAGCTCAAAGCCTATCAACGATGTTCTACACACCAAAATATTTCCAACGGTGTCAAAATAATCTCAACCAGAGTTCGTATGTGGAAGTTATGCCTCCCACAAATTGACTTACCTTGTTGACCACCGTGGTACCGAGTGGATGCCACATTAGCCCCCATTACTAACACATGTGGGGCTAGTCATGTGTGGAATTTCAAGAAGATTCTAGAAGGTCCAAAACCTAACACTAATTGAGGGTTGAGGCATGCAAAAACCCTAGCCCTAGACTGCTATTATGCTATGTTAAACACTGGGGCATTAGGAAGAGATGGGGTTTTGTTCTTTTAGCATTGTACTTGATCCATAGTTGAGAAAAGAATCTAGGGGTGATATTTGAGAGCATAAAAGATGAGGAAGAATATTATGTAGAAATCATTCAAGCCATAGTGTCAAAGGAAACTCCATAGCGAGTGCCCCCTTCTTTGTATTTGAATTTCATAATTAAAAAATAGTCTAGAGCATATGTCTCACCTTCTAGTTGGGTTTTCTCTCATATCATGTTTCCCATGATACACATTGTGTTCATTTGTGTGGATGGTTTGTTCATTTGCTTGTTCTTTCATTTTTTTAATTTATCTGTTTTCATAAATTTGAGCATTAAGCTAGTAATAATAAATCTAGGATCTAAGGAAATAAATTGAATAATAAAAGATTCCAGAATATAGCAAGATTTTTTGTGACAAAACATTCTAGTGGAATATCCACGATAGTTTACATATCATATTGGTATTAGAGTAGTTTTCTTTGGGGTATTTGTGGGAAGTTGTAAGATCTAGGAATTGGCTGAAGAGGGAAGTCACAGAACCCTAGCCACGACATATGAGTCTAGTCATAACAATACTCAAGATGCAGTAGAAGAGAGATTTGTGAGGATGGAAGAACAAGTTGCTGATATCTCTCACAACATGTCCCTCCTCATGGCGGTCTATCAAACAAGTTCAAAACTTTTAGGGAGGTTGGTGGCCCTAACTCATAATTTGGATTGGATGAGAAACTGGGAGATAGTGAAGACCTAGAAAATGAGTTGGAAAAAGAGCCTAAGAAAGAGAAGCCAACTTCCAATGTAATCAATCATTCACAAACTCTGTATAAAATGGAAGCTAAAGTGAACATCAATCCCTACTAAGGTGATATTGATGTTATTAAATTGAATCATTGGTTGCAATAGTTAGAAGTGTATTTCAATGTCCATAATATAAATAAAGAGTAGAAAAATTCATTTGCTCGACTAAAACTAGAGGGCCATGCACTAACTTGGTGGGAAAGCCACATAAAGACACTTAGGTTGGAGGGTGATCCACTAGTAACTAAGTGGAAGATGTTTAAAATCCTCATCAAGTCCTAGTTTTACCCTATTGGGTATGTAGAGGATAAATGGATCCATTGGCATGACTTCATGTAGAGGCAGGGACCAAGTGTTCAAGAGGACACCATTGAGTTTAGGAATATGCCAATCATGTTGGGTATCTCTCCCATGAACCTAGATGTACTCCTCAAGTATCTCGGGGGTAAAAAAATCATTTGCGAAAGCATGTAGCTCTTCAAACCAAGGATCATTGATGAGGCCCATGTGTAAGAACAATACCTAGAGAACATAGGCCATAAGAAAGGATAGCTGAGTTGTTCTAAATAGAAATACCTCCAAGATGCTTCCAAGGAGGGGAAGAAGAGTTGGAAAGTGAAATACAATAAAACAACAATTACTGCACATCAGTGCAAGGATCCAAATAACCACTGAAATCATTGTAATATTGATGGTCACACTGAATATAAGTGTTGGAAGCTACATCTAGATTTGAATCCAAATAACTATAAGAATGATGCCAAGAAGAAGAACCTTTTAGGCATGAATTTGAGTAACTTGGTATAAAGAAACTAGGATGTGGATGAGAACATAGTATACACTTCAATGCAAAAGGAGGTGAATTTGAGTAGCCTTCATCACAAGGAAGAGAAGGATATGAGAAAACTCTTCCATATTAATATCCAGGTCAAAAATACCAAGGTAGATTCTCTATTCGATTCCGGTTCACATGCCAACCTCATAGAAAATGATATAGTTAGAAATACTGGGTTTGAAGTTCATGATCATCCAAGCCCATATCCATTGGGATGGGTTAATAAGGATGTAGAGCTCAAAATCACTAAACAATGTAAGATCAAATTTGTGATAAGTATATTTTATTGATGAGGTATACTTAGATGTAGTAACCCTTGATGTGTGTGATAACTGTATTTCATCATCAATTCACATAAAGGAAAATCAAATGTCTCTTTGATAAGTGCTAACCAAGCCAAAAATTTGATTAATTATAGTAGAAAATTTGTATTTCTTTTTCTTAAGAAATAATCAACCATGGGATGAATTGGTATGAGTAAAGGCATCATTAGGGGGATGTACCAAAGATCAGAAACAACATTTGGAGGATTTGTTGCAGACATACATAGTAGTGTTCCAAGATCCTGAAGGGTTACCACCTAAGAGGGAAGTGGAGCATGAGACACAATTGTTTCTCGACTCCCTATTACCAAATATTGAGATGCATATACAGTCGATTATGGAAGCAAAACAAGTGAAGAAACAATTGCATTAGTTGCTAGAGAAGGGAGTAATTTGAACAAGCACCTGACCTCGTGGGTCACCTATCATCATAGTACCAAATAAGGATGGGACTTGACAAATTTTCATGGAATACAAAGATTTGAACAAGATCACAGTCAAGAATCGATTCCCTCTTCCCAATATCAATGATTTGTTAGATAAATTGCAACATTCCAAGTAATTCACCAAGTTGGATCTCAAATTGAGATACCACCTAGTATGCATTAAAGAGTAATACACCTGGAAGACTTCCTTCAAGACAAGGAAATGTTTGTATAAATCACCGGTCATGCCTTTTGGTTTATGTAATGCACCAACTACATTTATGCAATTGATGAATGATGTATTGCGTCCCTATTTAGACTCATTTGTAATAATGTATTTGGGTGACATATTGGTTTATAGTTATACCTGGGATGAGCACACCTCACATCTCATGCATATTTTAGAGACTAAAAAACATCAAATATTGGTTAACCTTCAGAAATGTGAGTCTTTCCAGTAGTCATTGGTGTATTTGGGGTACATGATTGGTGGAGGGGAACTTAAAATAGATCCCGTGAATATGGATGACATCCTCAAGTGGCTAGTTATGAATAATATCACTGAATATATGATACAAATTGTATGGGGAATGGAATGAAACACAAACATGAATATAACAGATATCACAGTAATACAATGACAACCTAACTTTTATTAATGAATAAAATAATGGAATAATGTAGAACACAAACTTGCTAGAATGATGGTAGCTTATCTCTGAAGAGAGAGAGATGTTGACTATGCTCATTCACAAAAATATAATACAAGAGGTTGAAAAGATTCCATTTTAACATAAATCAAGAACCCTAAAGGTCCAAAACCCTAACCCTAGGAGGTGAAGCACCAAAAAGGTGTTTTTGAGCTTGAGGTGGTTAGTTTCTACATCAACTTCTTTGGGGTGCAACTTCCACATACAATATCTATTTGGTGCGCATAATAGCTCATTGGAAAGATCTAACTAAGTAATAAAATATTGTAACATGGTATAGATGTGTCTAATGCAAACCCACGATCTGAAATTTCCTAGAAAACATCATTTAGGGCCTCAGAATGGCCCTAGAAGTTGAGGACCCAAAAAATCATAAAAAATCATAATAAAACTGCCAAGACGGAGAACTGTATTGAGTCAGTGGAAGAGGTAGGTGGTCACTAATATCCGATTGGATCAATCCTCCTCCATTAGAAAGCAACAATCTCCATTGCTTCAATTTCCTACGGTAGGTGGGGAAATGTTTTTTGAATTTGAATCTTAGCGAGCCAATTGTTGTGTTGAAGAAATTGTCCTGATTTGAAACCTGATAGAGTTGCATGTTCTATTGGTAGGTTCCCTTCATATTGGTGTCCATGATATGATACATTGTATCCTACTCAATGCATTCAAGATTGAGTTATGTAGTGGCCAATTTCTCAGTCACCTTTGAGGTTTCCAACAAAGGTGGGAAATATGGTTGAAGCAACTCCACATTAAACACTAGGTGCAAGTCAAGGAAAGCCAGAATACTCAATTCGAAATAATTTTCACCCATAGCCTTTGTGATGGTGTAAGTCTCATATCGAAGTGGTCTAAGCTTCTTGTGGGGGCCCATGAAGTGCTCTTTTTGCAAATGCAACCATACCTTATTATCAACTTGAAATTTGTGTGGAACCTGATGCTAATCATGTTGATGCTTGTACTTGGCATTGGCCTTCTAAAATATATCATGAACCTGTTGTTGGAGGTGCTGGATTGATTCAACAAATTCAACTAATTAGTCTAAGCATGGGGGGACTTGGTCGATGAATATGGAAAATGAAGAACTCCAAGCACACCTGAAAAGGGTTGTGGCCAATAGAGCCATGAAGGGCTTAGTTAAAGATATGCTGAACATATGGAAGGATCTCATCCCATGCATGTAGATGCTTGGACTTGTACATATGAAAGATATGCACAATCATCCTATTGAATACTTCCATTTCCCCATCTGTTTGGGGGTGAAAGGTAGTCGATTTGGTCAACTTGGTGTCCATTAGAGACCATAGGTTGGATTGGAAGATATTGAGGAACCTGCTGCCCCTATTTGAAATAATGGTCCATCGTAGACCAAAATGAACCCAAACATGCTCAAAAGAGCATAGTAGTGGCCCCGACTGTGATACTCTTTTTACATGGTGCCAAAATGGACACTTCTAATAGCGGTTATTCTAATAGT
>ML798183.1:92818-110457 GCA_009831015.1 Picea engelmannii
GAGGAGAGTATGAACCGTCAGATCACTCTATGTCGGGAACATATCGTGACCGTTGGATTTCCTAACTACAAATGCATACTAATGCATACTAAAGAAACACACTTTTACCTAATGACATATTAGACCAAGTAGATCTTAACTAAATCCTAAGTGTCTAAATATCCTAACAGCAGGTATGTGGACACTTCTAATAGTGGTTATTCTACAAATTTGCTTATGTCTGCATGAATTGTAGAGGCTTGTGATCAATGTATATGATAATTTCCATTCCTAGAATATAATGCTTCCACTATCGACATGCCTGCATAATGGAGTACATCTCCTTCTCATATGTGGGATATATGTAAACAACATCAAATAACATTTCACTGTGATAGGCCACCGAATGTTCCTATTGAGTGAGGACTATAACGATAGCATAGTTAGAGACACCTGTCTTAATATCAAAAGGCTCTTGTATGTCTGGAAACACGAGGACTGGTGTGGAGCAGACGTAATGTTTAGGATCCTAGAATGCTTTCTGTTGTGATTCAGAATAAGGTAAAACTAGATTTGGCTCGACCTTTGGTCACTTAATTTAGGGGCCAAGCGATATGAGAGAACCCAAACATGAAGCTACGGTAGAAGTTTCTGAGGACAAAGAAGATGCAGAGCTTTGTCAGAGTCGTCTGGGCTAACCAATTGTGAATGACTTGGATCTTGGCTGGATCCACATGCACCCCATGTTCATCCATGATGTATCCTAAGTATTGAATTCTCTGCATTCCAAATGAACATTTCTTCATATTGGCGTATATCTTTTGTTTCCATAGGGTGCTCAAGATTTTCTGAATGTGTCGTGTAACGTCCCCCTAGGTTAACTGGGGAACATTACATGTGGAAATACTCATAGAATTTTTTTTCTACTAACTAATCTTGTATCTTATTAGCTACAGAAAACATACAATTTTAATTATGTGTTGATGCCATGAACTAGATGCATATACAATGTTTTAAAATAAACACAAAAAAATTAATAAACTCAAATATAGAAGCACATAAATCGTTCTCGAATACAAATTTAATACACAATAATTAGGCTCATAATGCAACACAAAAACAAGATAAAACACTTATATTTTAAACTAGTTGTGCAACCAACTGCTTGGGATGAACGTTCCACCCAACCATAGACTTGTTGTTCCAAATATCAACAACAAGTCACCCCCGAGCTGGGGCTAGCGTCCACAAAAGAGGGTGGTATCTCACTATCCACTCATAGTTTAGAAAACCCCACAACCCACTGACATTCTTCTACAACTATCCCAATTTTCCACTAGCTCTCTTCCTCTCGACCTGCCCAACCCAAGGAATGTACCCCTTCATTGCTCTTAGTCCATCGAGCATCCCATTCATTTATCAGGGTCTCTCCGCCATAGGTGACCATGAATCTCACTAATGGGGAGATCAATGGAGCTCGATGCTATTAAAGCTACTAGGAAAACAACAACACTCACTTGTTGTTATAGTGAAACTCACACAAGAGTTCACTCTTTAGGTCTCACAACCTAGCTCTTCAATATTTTTCTCCAAATACAATCCAGAATTCACTCTCCATGGTTTCTCTAGCTCCAATACTCTTCTTCCCTATTCTCTTCTCACCGTTCATGCAAAACATGATTGTTTAAAACAAATCTCTCCACCCATACACATTTTCTTCTCTTTGCTTGCTTTCTTGCTTGAATTACACTCTTCCCAAAGATGATTATACTCATCCCCATGGTCTCAAGAACTATGGGATGTGACTTCTCACACTCATCCTCTTACATGTATTCAATGATTGGGTTTGAGAACACTCAACAAAAAAATAGAAGGTTCACTCAAAACATTAAAATCAGGAAAAATATTTGGGAATTAAACTCTTGAATAAACCCCCTTTCTAGACCCATCCTCTCTTGTGGATCAATCAACCCCCATATTTTTCCATGTCCCCTAACAGTTGGCATCACATTTTATTTATTAAAATTCAGAAATACAATTTTCATATACATTGCTTGGTCACAACCATACATTATATCTACACTAAGCATTAATTAAACTGGGGATTATAGCGGGGATGTTACATTCCCCCTCCTCTACAATTTTTCACCGTCCTCAATGAACATCACTATGCTGATAAACATGTACAAATTTACATCGAAAGACTTAGAAAATAACAAATTATGAAATTTTTATGCTCCAACAATAGTTCCAACCATAATATCTTGTTCCTCTCATCCCATTGACCCAAGGAATGCACCCCATCACTATTCTTAGTCCATCAGGTTGTACCATTATTTTATCAAGGAAAGGTTGGCTAAGGCTTTGAGATGTGGTTCCAAACTCTAGCTTCTCAAAATAGAGTCTTTCATTCTTATATTCTGTTTTGTAAGGTATTAGATGTAATATAATATGTAGAAATATGAATATTCAGTAGATATCAATGAAACAACAAAATATTGAGAAGATAAATACCAAAAACAATACCTTTATTCAAATAAATTAATGTTCACATGCCTCTTCGAGGGGTAAACCTCCAACAGAGTAGAGCTCTATTATAATAATTCTCAAGACAAATATTTCTCATGCCTCCTACTCTTATTTATACTAATCCTATATTCTAAAGAACATTCTAGAGAAAGATATTTCTATTAGTGGAAGCATCTATTAGGTCTTCTTACATTGACTTGTTCATATTTATTAAATAAGACTTATTGACTAATGTCAGCCTTTATTACATGGAAAATATAATATTCTATATACATGAGGGGTTAGGAAGGTTAGGTCCCTAACATGCCCTCCCTTTTGAAAAAGAGCATTTTCATCAAGGCTTAAGATGAGGAAATTGCTACAGAATGGTAGCTGACTCCCAGGTGGCATCTTCTGGTGGAGTATCCTTACATTGAACTAAAACTTCCTTGATGGTGCACTCATAGAGACGACGCTCGCGTTGGTCCAATATGACTTGTGGATAACCTTCTTCATCAAAATTTGGTAGACTGGTATGGGTGTGGCACTTGGTTCCAATCACTTTCTTCATGCATGAAACATGAAAAATATGATGTAGCTTGGAGTGACTGGAAAATGATAACTAATATGCCACCGATCCCATGCATTTGAGAATAGTATAAGGACCATGCAATCTGGGGGAAATTTTCTGACACTACTGGGATTTTAGTGAAGTTTGCTTGTACGGTTGTATACAAAGAAACACCTAGTCCCCTTCAACAAATTGATGTTCATAATGACCCTGATCTGCCTGTTGCTTCATGTAGTTCTAAACCACAACCAAATTTTCTTTGAGAGTACAGAGAATGGTCGTGCGAACTGTAATATTGTGGTCAACCTCCTAAACCTTTGAGACACCCAACATGTATGGAAGAATTGATGGTGGTTTCTGTACATACATTACTTCAAACAGAGTCATGCGAGTGGTAGTATGGTAAGAGGTGTTGTACCACCATTCAACTAGTGGTAACCACTGAACCCATCGATGTTGTCTATTAGATGCAAAACACCTCAAATATGTTTCCAAACATTTTTTGACCATTTCCCTTTGGCCATCAGTTTGAGGATGATAGGATGTGATGAGATGCAATTGAGTGCCCCAGAGCTTGAATAATTCTTGCCAGAAATTGCTAGCAAAAGTTGGATCTCGTTCAGAAACAATAGAATGAGGCATTCCATGGAGTTTAAAGATATTATACATAAATATTTGAGCCATTGTGGATGCTTTGAATGGGTATTGAAGAGCACAAAAATGAGCATATTTGGAAAGACGATTGACTACCACCATGATGAATGAATTTATTACCTGATTTGTGTAAGCCAAAATGAAATCCATAGAAATATCCATCCAAATAGTATGTGGAAATGGAAGTAGTTGGAGTGTGTCAAGAGGTTTGACAATCTCTCCCTTATTGCATTGATGTGTATCACATTCTTCCATAAAGGTGTGGATGTCCCGTTTCATACCGTCCCATAAGAAATAATGTTTGAACCATTCATAAGTTTTCATAAAGCCTGAATGACCCATGGTAGGTGAAGCATGAAACTCAAAGAGCACCGTGGATTTAAGGGCCGACTGTTTGCTTAAATATAGGTGACCTTTATAGAGAAACTTGTCATTATGCCAAGAGTACCCTGGAGAAACTTAGGGATCTTGTTGCAGTTGTTGGATTAGGTTGGAAATTTTTGGGCCTTGCAACCATTCTTGAAGAACAACCTAAATCTCATTGACAAAAAGGAATGAGAGGGAAAAGAAAGACTCTTCTTCTTCGTATTTTCTGGAAAGAGCACCAACCACCATATTTTCTTTTCCATTCTTGTAAATGACCTCATAAGCATAGCCAAACAACTTGGTCACCCATTTTTGTTGTTCCAGGGATGAAATCCGTTGTTCCAAGAAATACTTGAGGCTTTTATGATTCGTTTTAATTTGGAAGCATCATCCCAATAGATAAGGGCGCCATAGATCTACAACATGAAAAATAGCCAACATTTCCTTTTCATAGATCGATTGGCCAAAATTTCACTCCGACAAATGTTTGCTGGTGAAATCCAAATGCCATCCATATTGCATGAGGACTACCCTGATTCCTCTCCCTGATGCATCACATTCCATCACAAAGGTCTTGGTGAAATCATGTAGGGCCAGTACAAGATTAGTGTACATAGCTTCTTTAAAGGCTTGGAAGGATTGGTCAGTGGGTGGAGTCCAACTAAAAACATTATTTTAAAGGAGAGTTGTTAGAGGAGCCACGATTTTTCCATAATTCTGAATAAACTTGCGATAATAGAAGACTTTTAAGAGTTTTAGGGTGAGGCCAATTCTGCATAGATTCAATTTTCTTAGGATCCACACCACCATCCTTACCAACAATATGACCTAGGTACTCAACTTCGGAGACGCTAAAAGCACATTTAGATTGTTTGAGGAAACATTTGTGCTTGGAGAGGAGATGGAGAACTTGATCCACATGGGTGAGATAGGATTACCAAGTTTTACTATAGATGAGAATATCATCAAAGAAGACTAAAAGAAAGTGATGGAGGAAAGGACGAAAGACATGATTCATGATATTTTGAAAAGTGGAGGGGGAATTACAAAGACCAAAGAGAATAACAAAGAACTCATAGTGTCTCCCATGCGTTTGAAATGTAGTCTTGGGAATGTATTCCTCTTTCATATGTATCTGGTGGTAGCCAGAACGCAGGCAAGTTTGGTAAAGTATTGAGCCCCAATGAGTTCATCTATGATAGGAATGGGAAATTTGTCCTTAATGGTAAGTTTGTTGAGGGCACAAAAATCAGGACACATGTGCCAAGTGCCTTCCTTCTTGAGGACAATGAAAATAGGGGAAGAATAGGGGTTGGTACTGGGATGGATAACACTCATTTCTATCAATTCTTGGATAATTTTCTCAATTTCATTTTTTTGAGCAAAGGGATGTCGATAACGGTGCACATTGGGAGGAATACCACCTGGAATTAAAGGAATGGAATGGTCATGGTCATCGCGTGAGGGGGGAAGACCCTAGGGAGTTTGGAAAACAATGTGATGTTGGGAAAGGATAGATTGAAGGTCGGGGGTGCACATAGGGAGTCTCAACTACTTGAATGGAATGGAGTTGGGAAATGATGATAGAATGACCTTTTTTGATTAAATTTTCCATGAGGAGGGAACTGATGATTTCCAGAGAGCCTGATGTAATTCTATGGAATTTATACTCTTGTCCTTCTTGTTGGAATTTCATAGTCAAATCCTTAAAATCCATGGTTATGGAGCCTAGAGTGCATAGCCATTGAACACCAAGCACAATGTCACAACTACCCATGTCAATAGAAAACATGTGAGATTTCAAGTTATGCTGACCAATTTGTAGGCAAACATTTTCAAAACGCCCCCCACATTTAATGTAACCACCATTGGAAATCATGATTTGAAAATTGTTGAAAACATGGATATAACAATTGATTTCTTGGGCAAGGTGAAGATGAATGAAATTATGAGTGATGCCACTATCAACTAAGATTATGAATTTCCTGTGCTTAATGTAACCGATCAATTTGAGGGTTTGGGGAGAAGAAAATCTAGTGAGAGCATTCAACAAAATTAGTGGTTCAAATTCAAGAGGATTAGAGGGCGACATAAGATCATCTACTTGGGGTAGTGCTACCTCAGGTGAATCCTCAACACTTTTATCATAAACATCCTCCAAAATGGCCATAATTTTTTTATGTTCTTTACACTTGTGCCCAGGAAAATATTTCTCATCACAATTATGGAAAAGACCCTTGAGTTGGTGTTCATCCATTTCCACCTGTGTTAATTTTTAGACCTTGAGAGGAGTGGCTAGAGATTCAGGATTGGAGGGTCGAGGGTGAGGAATAAAAGTAGGTTTTTTGTTATAGGAAAATATGGTATGTTGTGCCTACTTGGCGCGATTAGTTTCTTCTAACCAAGTCCGGGGGTGAGCCATGAGGACCTAGGCTCATATTTCATCCTTTATGCCATTGATAAAGTATTTATGGAAGAAAGAATCAGTCATATCCTCCCTTCGAAAAGCCAAGTGCTCGAAGGAAACGATAAAATATTCTACTGTTCCATACTTTTTCAACTTAGTTAAATGACCTAAATGGTGGGTGTCTATGTCAAATCGTTCATATTGATCAATAAAAAACTGCGTCCAAGCAACATACCCTTGGCGTGCATTTCTATGCCATTTCCACCATTTCCATTGTTCCAGATCCAAATAGAGAATGTCGTAATGAAACTTGGTCAAGTCATGTGTAATTCCATGAAGGGAAAATACTGTTTGATCTGAATGACCCAGGATGTTGGATCTCAACCATCAAATTTGTTCAACTCAACCTTGGGAAGAAGGGGGCCATGATTGGAATGAAATTTCATAGGATTAGAAGAGTTAACACCTTTGACTTGGGGGTTTGGGCTAGAGGAGGAAGGACCCTTGGATATGAATTGTTGCAAAGCGGACTTGAGTTCTTCTATTCAACTAGAGAGATGTTCCTGGATGTGGTCCATTTTTGCATGAATGGTAGTAATGTCATTATTAAATTTCTTATTGGTTTCATCTTGGCGAGTGGGGTCCATTAGGAGATGAGGGGTGGGTTCGTGGACAAAAATGAAGACAAGTGACATATAACACTACGATAAGGGAAATGAGAGAAAAATAATGGGATAAGTGCCAAATAAGGGTGCTAAGAAGGGGCTAGGTCCACGAGAAAAAAAACTTTAAAATGATAGATACCATTGTGATCAGGGAGAAGAGAGGAATCCAATGGAATAAGTGCCAAATAAGGGTGCCAAGAAGGGGTTCGGTCCACAGGAGAAAAAAAGACTTGAAAATGATAGGTACCACTGTGATCAGGGTGAAGAGCAGAAGCCAATGGGATATGTCTCAAATAATGGTGTAGGCAAGACCCATATATTTTTTAAATTATGCAAAGTTATACTCCGGTTTGAATAATACTACTGTGTCCAAATGCCCAAATTATTAATAGGAAAAAATGTGTAGTAAATTTGCAACTAGAATGCATGAGGTAAGGTTGCGTGACCATAATGTCCTTTTTTGTTCCTTGTTTGATGTGTTCTCCTCAGTTAGGGTTTACAGGGTGTCTATGGACAAGGTTTTTCCCTATGCTATATCTCTCTTATATACATGTGGGGTTGAACAATAGTACTCGATGTAATATCCCAGAGCACCAACTAAGGAGGCTCGATCATACCCTTAGTCATACTACCCAATTTCCTAGGTACCAAAGAATATCTTCATGAGTGTTGTTCTCGGTGGAAATATAACAGTCAGGCGACCAATCGACTGATTTAGGGATGGTTTCAGGAGACCTGGGGGACTCCCGATATACTTGCTGGTATGTGGGAGTGATGTTCGTGTACATATTCTGTCTTATGTGGTACTACTTGAGGGATACCAACATGGGTTACAAAGGTTTCTAACAAGGGATAAACTTTGGTTTCTAGGCAACCCCATGAAACCGTATGTATTGCCTGCATGTAGTCTTCCCCACCACAATTTTACCCACTGAACGACATATCTCTGTGCTTTAAAGTCACAGGAAGTACACGTCTCTACCCTAGAAATTTTTATACCCACAATTCCTGCCAAGGAAAGTGATTTGATACCACTTGTAATGTACTAGATGTAATATAATATGCAGAAACAAGAATATTCAACATATATCAATGGAACAACAAAATACTGAGAAGAGCAATACTAGAAATAACACCTTTATTCAAATAAAGCAATTCTCACTTGCCTCTTTGAGAGGAAAACCTCCAACAGAGAAGAGCTCTATTACCATAATTCTGAAGGCAAATATTTCTCATTCATCCTACTCTTATTTATACTAATTCTATCTTCTAAAGAACATTCTAGAGGAAGATATTTCTAGAAGTGAAAGCTTCTATTAGGTATTCTTACATTGACTTGTTCATATTTATTAAATAGGCCTTATTATATGGAAAATATATTATATGGAAAATATATTATTATATCTTGTGAGGGGTTAGGGAGGTTAGGTCCTTAACATATTTCCTTCAAAATTGACAAGCATTTGTGGGTATTTCTCCTGGATAGTTTCTTTATGCTCTCATATTACGTCTTCAGGACCGTAGTAGGTCCATTGAACCTCTACCAACCCTATGGATTTTTTCCTTAGAACTTTGTCTTTCTAGTCCAAGATGCGTACTGGTTCCACCCAAAAATCCCCTTCGTGTTCCAGCTGGATCACAGTCCAATCAATTATGTGGTTAGGGCCATGCACATATTTATTTAATAATGACACATGGAATACATTATGCACTCTCATGGATGCAGGTAATGCTATCATGTATGCAATTGGCCCTATCTTTTCTTAGACCTCAAAAGGTCCATAATATCTTATTTCCAACTTTAGGAAACTTCCTAATCTCAGTGAACTTTTTTTCTCTGTCACTTTTAAAAATACATGTTCACCCACTTTAAAATATCTGAAAAATCTGTTCTTGTCTCTACAAATTTTTTTCCTATCCTGAGCAGCCTTTAAATTCTACTTGATCTTTATCATCGACTGTTCCATTTCCTTCAATGAGGATTGATATAACTTATGCTCTCTAAAAACTTTTACTACCATTCTTAAATGTTGCTCATGTTCTTCTTCTATCTTTGAATAGATGAGTATATCATATTGGAACACAATTACAAACTTTTCCAAGTACTCCCTGAACACTCCATTCATCATGCACATGAAAACTACTGGTGCATTTGAGAGCCCAAAAGGCACTATCGTGAATTCATAATCCCCGTATCTTGTTTTGAATGATGTATTGTTGATATAATCTTCCTTTATCCGCACTTGATGATAACCTAATCTCAAGTCATTATTGGAAAATATTCTTGCACATTTCAACTAATCAAATAAATCATCAATCCTTGGAAAATAATATTCGTTCTTTATGATGACCTTATTTAGTTGTCTGAAATCAATGCACAACCTTAAGGTTCCATCTTTATTCTTCACAAAAAGAATTAGTCACCCTAATGCGACACACTTTGGCATATATACCCCTTCTTTAACATCTCTTCAAGCTGCATCTACAACTCCTTCAGCTTTGGTGTGCCCATTTTGTAAGGTTTCTTGGACATTGGGGTAGCTCCTGGAACCAAATAGATAGAGAAACCAATGTTTCTGTTTGTTGGAAGTCTAGGGATTTCCCCAAAAACATCTTCAAAATCCTTGAAGACCAGATGGTGTTCAATGCTTTCCACTTTATCTCTGGCCGCCCCTTCGATATGGGATGCAAAAAATTGACATCTCTTCCTAAAACTCTTTTTCAATTGTATAGTTGAAATTTATCTAACAACTACAACTCTCTGGATGCCTTGAAAATTTCMTTGCTTCCMTTCTYCATCAAGAAACATGATTGTMTTTTTGTAACAATCAAGGAAAACATGGTATTTTTCCAACCAWTCCATGCTAATTAGACAGTCATATGAACCCAATGATATGATTTTTACATCTACCTTTGTGCTTAGTCCGTTCATGTCTATTTGACAATATTTAACTAGCTCATTGATTTTCCTCTAAGCCCTTGTGGCTAACTAAATTAACCAATATTTCTTATGCTTACTCCTTTTCAAGTGAAATATTTCAACAATGTTAGATTTTATGTAACTATGGATAGTTCCAGAATCAATTAAAATTGAAATGGGATGGTTATCAATCTTACCTTCCACTTTAGTAATGGGGGATTGATACTATCCTTAGTTGTTGTCCAAGGCTGCATGGATCCTTGGCATGTTTCCTCCCATGTATTCAACTATTTCAACCTCCTAAATTTTGTGGACAATCCTCATTGTTTGTACTTTGTGAGGGGAGTCCCTATATAAGTTATTTCCCTCACATCTCCAACACTGTATAGGCTTCTGCCTTGGCCTTTTCCCAAATGAGTTTTCCATCTTGGGATCATTTTGGGTTGACTTCCCTTGTCGATTTTCTTGCGATTTTTTCTTGAAAAATTGTGGATTAAAACCTTTCTGCCTTTTATCCCTTTTACCCTTCATCTTGTCATTCCAAGTTTTTTGGAAAAATGGCCTTCCTCTGCTATGATCATAAAGATGATTTTCTCTCCTTATGGCCTCCTCCAAAGTCCTAGGGTTATCATATTATATCTTGTCACTGTAGAAGGAGGGTAACTCACTAAAAAACCTTTGGATTTTTTCTTTCTCATCCTTTATGAAACCAACATACTTCAACAACTCAAAAAATCTCTTCTCATATTGATCCATTTTCATGCTTCACAACTCGAGTTCAAAGAACTCTTTCATATTTCTTTAATAGTAATGCTCAGACAAACATTTCTCTTGGAAATATATTTTAAACTACCTCCATGATACCTTCTTCTCATTAAGGTGCTTGGCTTGCTTAAGTTGATCCCACCACATAGCTATCTTTCCTTGCAAGTGGTAGGCTGTAATTCTTGTTTCTACACTTGAGGGGTAATCATGTAATTGGGAATATTTCTTCATTTCCAATAGACATACCTCAACCTCTTCTCCCTTTCTATTCTCACCATTCAAATTTTGTGGCTTGATTTTCCCGAGTTCACCTTGCAAGATGTATGACTCATGAATTCTCCTCTACCTCTAGACAAGAGACACACTTGGGTTGCTTCTTGGCCTTGAACTTGCATGATCTCTTCCAGTGGTTTTATCTAGGAAATAATGGCTCTTGCTCATACTCCTTAACTTCCTGTCATTCCCATGATCATCCCTTCTAATATGGGATAGAGATGCTGGCACTTGTCTAAGCAATATTTTCTTGCTTTGTGCCATAGTCATTTTTGGCTTACCTCTATATCATATTCAGACTCAGAAGTATATCTTCTGGATATTTCATAATCTTCTCATTATCTACCCTATATCTCTACACTTCTCTTTGTAGGCTTCTTATAGTTACAGGCTCCTGCGTGCCTATTCTTCCATTAGACTCCGTCTCAACATTTCCCATGCTAATATGCATACCTATGACCTCCTCATCATTGCTGTAATATCCCTGAGAATATTCCATAACTCTGGTCCTCATGTAAGAACCATTTTGTTTTTCTGTACCTTTAATTCTGCAAAAAATGTGCATATAATAATTATTGTTAGCACATGCATACTATAAAACATTTCATTAACTAGGTTACATGTTAGTCTTCATCTCAATTTATGTAGGACATAATGCACTAAGTAAAAATATGATTCCTTAGACACATTCCTCTGTGAAACAACTCTTCAACAATTGTACTCATACTTCACTCTAAGTTATGAGCAAAAAGTTACAACATTCACAAGCTGTAATTTCCACTCATTTCTCTATTTTCATTGCTGCAAATTTTATTTATTGTTTTATAAGAAAATGGTTGTACATAATTCAAAATTATGGGTTGATAGATGGCTTCTCCTCCTCAATAAATTTCCAATGACTATTTTTTTACTCAAATCTGAGCTATGAGCTGAAAATTATGGCATGTGGAAGTTTAGATTGTTTCTCATTTTTTTTCCTTGCATGCTACATGTATCCCCTTTATCTTCCAACAAATGTTTACGTACCCAGATTCCAAATATGGTTCCATGGATGTCTTCTATGGTTCATAATATTTCTATAGAATTCTCATGTGCCCCAAATTGACCTTATAGCAAGGAGTTATGCCCTATTGAAGTAAATTGGTGTCAAAAATATGCCTTGCACTGTTTTAACTGTAATTGTCTCATACAAGCTATGTTTTGCACTCGTAATAGCTCTTTATAAATATTTGTCTAATATATTTTATTTAAGTTGTCAATATTGTGTGTACCAATGGTAACTCGTAGTTCTCATAGTCTTCGACTACCTAAAAATGTCGTTTAGTCCCTTAAAATCGCTTCACAAGTTGAAGACCTTCGAAAACTAGAAAAATTCATAGAAAATTGATTATTTTATTGTTATAATGGTCTTTTAATCTATGTCGTCGATCTAAAAATCAAGAGTAATATTATCCATTGATCCTCTAAACCTTTCCCATTCATGTGGATGAATCTCCACCGTTGATCACCCAAGTTGAAGCAATCTGGGCTATTGATCCGAGCTCCATTGGCGATCGATGATTTCCTTTAGACGCGTGAAACACTCTACTGATTTCATCGATCCGACCATCGACCATCGATTATTTTATTTGAAAATCGATTTTGAAAGACATCTCTAAATCGAATGACCCGACCATCGACCATAGGCCCTTCCTTTTGGAATACAAAAATACTTTTCCAATTTCTCCGACCCGACCATCGACCATCGACCTTTTCTTGTCTGACGTGGAAACTAAGTTGACATGAAAACCTGGCTGATGTCGCCTAACACTTGGATGCTGATGTGGCATGAAATTTGGATGCTGATGTGGCATGACACATCATCACCCTTTTTCCCTTCATCGACGATCGACAAATTTTCTTGGATGAACCAAACACCTTGTCAATTCTGCCAACCCAACCATCGACAATCGATTATTTACTTTGGTTGAACCAAACAATTCACCAAAATCGCCAATCTATCCATTGTCCATCGACGATTTATTTTGTTAGAACTGAACGCTTTTCCAAACTCACTGATCCGACCATCAACCATCGACGATTCTTCTTGGAAAGACAATTTTTCCCACGAATTTCGTCGAAATACGATATGTAGCAATTTTTTCAACTAAAACCAGGATGGATTTGTGTCGTTGATCTACTCTTCTTTCAAAACTATGAGAATGAATCTCCACTATTGATTAAATCCTTTTTTCCAAACCCCTAGAATGGATCTCATCCGTTTATTCTCTAACTTCACCAAATGAAAAAATGAATCATAACTGTCGATCTGCTTCACTTTCCAAATTATCGGAAACAAATAAGTTTTTGGGTCGATCTACGATGAATTTGGGCCATTGATATTGAAATCAAAATAAATATCGGCCGTTGATCCATCAAATTTCGTCCAACTTCTTCAATGATCATTAAACCATTAATTTTGACCTTCCAAATCAAATTTTAACTTTGCAACTCTGCAAATGTTCATCCTTGATTACCTCTAAGAGGGTTCTGAGGCAATTCTGACTTGAATTCTCTAAGAAATTTGGGGATTTCACTCCAGAATTGATTAATTTCCCAAATACGTCACATACCCAAAATATGTAACAATGAATTTCATGAAAATTAGCATTGATCATGGCCCATACAAGCTCGATGTTTGAACCAAAATCTTTGATACCAATCTATAACGTCCCCCAACTTAACTGAGGAACATTACATGTAGAAATACTCATAGATTTTTTTTTCTATGAACTAATCCTGTAGCTTACCAACTAAAAGAAAACATATAGTTTTAATCATGTGATGATACCATGAACTAGATGTATCTACAATGTTATAAAATAAATATAAAAAAAAAACTAATAAACTCAAATAAAGTAGGATATAAATTGTTCTCAAATACAAAGTTAATACACAACAATTAAACTCGTTGATGGAACGCATAAACAAGATGAAACACTTATCTTTTAATGTAGTTGTGCAACCAACTGCTTGAGATGGACATTCCACCTAAACATAAACTTGTTGTTACAAATATCAACAACAAGTCACCCATGATCTAGAGCTATCAATCCACAAAAGAGGGTGGTCTCCCACTTTCCACTCACAACTAAAAAAATCCCACAAACCATTGGAATTCTCCTACAACTATCCTGATTTTCCACCATCTCTCTTCCTCTTGACCTTCCCAACCTAAGGAATGTACACCTTCACTAATATTATTCTACTGGGCGTCCCATTCATTTATTATGGTTTCTTGAGCACAAGTAACTAGGAATATCAGTTTTGGGTACTCAAGGGAGCTCACTGCTAGGAAAACTACCAGGAAAACAACAAAAATCACTCGATGTTACAATGCAAATCACACAGGAGTTCACTCTTCAAGCTCGAAAATTTGGATCTTCAATATTTTTCTCCAGAATTTGTCCTTGATGGTTGCTCCATCTCCAATGCTCTTCTTCCCCATTCTCTGCTTGTTTTTCATGCAAAACATGATTGTTCAAAACTACTCTCTCTGCCCATACGAAATTTCCTCTCTTTTCTTGCTTGCATGAATTACACTCTTCCTCGAGATGATTGTACTTAATTCCATGCCCCCAATAACTATGGGATGTGACTTCTCATGCCCACCCTCTTACATCTATTCACTGAATATATTTGGGAACACTCAACAACAAAATATAAGGTTCAGTCAAAACATTAAAATCAAGAAAAACATTTGGGAATCAAACTCATGAATAAAACTACTTTTTTAGACCCTCATCTCTTGTGGATTAATCAACCCCCATCTTTGTGTTGATTAAGGTTGGTTGTCATTGATGTCAACCCTTTAAGAAATCCCCGTAGCAAAAAGGTTTAGGTAATGGACCCAATATTGTTTGATGTAAATATGACTCATTATTGTTTTTTCATGGTTGATAAGAAGTAAATATGGATGAACTCCAAAGTGGTCCCCTTATGGTGAAAGCCCTCACGGGAAGACGCTTTGTGGAGTAAGAGAACCCATGCTTAATTGTGGAATAATGAGATGAAGGAAAGTGATTTTGTCAGGGAAAATATCCTAGATGAATAGTGCTTGTCATGTCATTTCCGGTGGTATGTGGAACGTCACATAATTCCTCACGGTTAGAGAGTTATGGCCATGAGAAGTTGGAGACCCCAAGTTTGGGTAATGGACCCAAGTTTGTTTGATGGGTAACAATATGAGTTATAATATATTTTCAGATAATACTATTCTATATGGATATTACATGTCATGCCATTTTTGGTGGTATGTAGAACATCACATAACTCCTCACGGTTTGAGAGTTATGGCCTTACGAAGTTGAAGGACCCTCATCTGTCATCTAGAAGCCCCAAAAGGTCAAAGCAGTCAAAGTGGTTTAAGAGATTTTAAAAGGTAAATAATAAAGTGAAGTGATGAGTGTATTATAATTCAAAGTGAATACAAAATAAATTATTTCAATAATAAATGGACCCAACCCTAAAATAAGGAAAGTGGGCCAAGTGACCTAGAAGATGTTTTTAATGAAGCTACTTTGAGAGTATAAATAAGAGACAAGGCTCTCTCATTTTAATCAAACTTGAGCATATTGAATATATATAGGTGTCTAAGGTAACCAAAGGATATCTAAGTCGGAATTTTGAGGAAATTGAAGAAAAGAAGGCCGAAATGCAAGGAAGGATAAATTCTTTTGATGGTGCTTTCTAAGGTATATTATTTACAGGTCATCTCACCATTTTAGCTATAACTTTTTTTATATAATGATTCGAATCCTGAAATTGATATGAAAGTGAGAAAACATATCCAAGTATCGTTGGTAAAAAATTCGGCTTATGGGTCATTGTATTTGTGGAGTTACACTCTGTGGAAAATAAGGTTTCTGGCCAATCCTAAAACTAGTAGAAATCAGGTGTTTCGGGTAAAAACATCATAACTTCTTCATAATAGATCCAAATTAAGTGAGAAAAAATGTGTTGGTTAGAGTACCGTCTATAGTATTCTGTGTAATAATTTCAGATCAATTCATATTTTTTTTTTTGCGGGGCACGATCTACAATGTCTCTCTCTAGAATAAGCTAGAATTCAACAAGGTATGCCATTTTGGCTATAACTCATTTTATGAGAGGTTCCAAGTGGTGACACTTGGAGGAATTTCATAAAACACACTGAAGAACATTGTGTATCAGTTTCATATCTTTTTACATTACATGTTCAAAGTTATGATTACTTCAAGTTAGGGTTGTTGACTAATCCAAAACTAGGCATGTGAGACTAAAGAAAAGTTTGATGAAAATACTAGTTTCTTGTTTTTAAAGTTAAGGAAGGTTTGCAGGAATGTGATCATATACACCAGGTCTATTACAAAGGTACAAATCAGATTTGGATGATGAAATTGATGAGGGATTTTGTTGTGGTACATGTTGAGTACATGGTTGAGACAAGTAGTTGATGAGTTGGTGCACATACATGAGGTGTATAGTTGATGATGTTGGTACATATTGATGAGTATTTGACACATGATTGGTACATACTTCGCACATGGTTAGATGCACTTGTTTATGGTACAGGTTGATTACAGGTTGGTGCATGGTTGATGCACTTGTTTATGGTATAGGCTGATTACAGGTTGAGGTACTGGTTGATGCATGGTTCAGATTTATTGGTACATGTTTACAGTGCTATATCTCACAGTGATAGTGTGACCGTGGTTCTATCATTCTACTTCTACTTCAGGGTGGCAGGACGGGGCAAGGACAAGTGGTTGTAGCCACCTTTCGGTTGTAGCCGAAGAACATTGGGGGTTGTAGCCTCCTTCTGGTTGTAGCCTGAGAAACTAGGGGGTTGGAGCCTCCTTCCAGTTGCATATGGAAAACAAAGGAAGTTGGTGCTTCCAATGAATGTAATTCTTCAAGACATATAAGAAAAAACATTCTGTGATTTTCTCCCGATTTAGGTTTCCACGTAAAACACTGGTGTACTGTGTATGTGTGTGATTGTTTATTTCTTACTGCTCATTATTGGATAATAATTCTACATTGATATAACATTTGAAAAAAAAGGATTATAACTACGCTATTACTGATTAACCCCCCCTCTCAGTAATCCAACAATTGGTATCAGAGTAAGTTCCTTCAGAAATCAGTTTAACCACTGAAAGGTAGATCATGGAGAGTACCAACTCGTATAAAAATGGAATACCACAGTTTGATGGAAAAAAGTATGTTTTTTGGAGCATAAGGATGAAGACATATATACAGGCATAGGGATTTCAAGTTTGGCAATCAATTGTAGATGGATACACAACACCAAAAGTTCCACCAACAAATGACAAAGCAGTGAAACTCGGTGAGAATAATTCCAAACCCATAAATGCACTTTTGAATGGTCTCAGTGATACGATATTCACCAAAGTTGCACATTGTAAATATGCTAAAGAGATTTGGGACAAGCTTCGAAATATTTATGAAGGAGATTCAAAAGTCAAAGCAACAAAGCTTCAAACTTAT
>ML798183.1:112377-150991 GCA_009831015.1 Picea engelmannii
AGAAAATGACATGGATAAGAAAGCAAGATCAGTATAGCAATGAAGAATGCATAGTCACTCTACAAGCTAAAAAGAAGAAACGTGGTTGGTATGTTGATAGTGGATGTTCAAAACACATGACAGGTGATAGAGACAAGTTTCTTAGATTACGAAAGGAAAGAGATGGATCAGTCTCCTTTGAAAATGATGATTCATCCAAAATCATTAGAAAATGCACAGTCCAAAATGGGAACAAGAATGAAAAGGCAGAAAATGTTCTACTAGTAGAAGATATGAAACATAATCTTTTAAGTGTGAGTCAAATGTGTGACCAAGGTCATAAAGTTACTTTTGATTGACAAAAGTGTGAGATAAGAAAATAAGGTTCAGGGAAATTGGTCGCTACAACTGCAAGAACTTCAAGCAACATATATGTGTTAAGCGAAATTGGAAATAAAAAGTGTTGTCTAGGAAAGGAAGATGAAAGTTGGCTATGACATAGAAGAATGGGTCACATGCATTTTGATAACCTTGTCAAAGTTAGCAAAAGAGAAGCAGTCAGAGAAATGCCCCAGATCACGAAACCAACCAACACTTTGTGCAAGCATTGCCAACAAGGAAAACAAACAAAGACCAGGTTCAAATCAAAGAAATATTCAACAAAAAAACCACTGGAAATTGTGCATACTGATCTAGTTGGACCAACTACAACAAAAGGATTAAAAGGTGAGAGATACTTTATGTTATTAGTTGATGATTATACAAGAATGACTGCAGTTTGCTTTCTCAAGAACAAATCAGAAGCTTTTGAAAATTTCAAGATCTACAAGGAAATGGTTGAAAATGAGATGGATTCAAGAATCAAATGCTTAAGATCGGATAATGGAGGAGAATTCACCTGAAAGGAGTTTATGGACTACTACAACAATCATGGAATAAAAAGACAATTCTCCATCGCTAGGACACCTCAACAGAATGGAGTTGTTGAAAGAAAGAACAATACAATACAAGAAATGAATCGAACAATGATAATGAATTCAAAGTTGACATATATTTTTTGGACGCAGGCAGTGCATACAACAGTTCACATTCAAAATAGAGTAATACTAAAAAACAACATTGATAAAACTCCCTATGAGCTATGGAAAGGAAGACCAACAAATGTGAAGCACTTCAGAGTTTTTGGAAGCAAATTCTACATCAAAAGAGAAGATGGAATAATGAAAAAGTTTGACTCTCGTGTGGACAAAGAAATACTTGTTGGTTACTCAAGTACAAGGAAAGCATACAAGTGTTACAATTTAAGATTAAACAAAGTTGTGGAAAGCATCAACGTAACAATTGATGAAACAGGTAGACCAGAATCAAAGAAAGAAGAAAACAAATCAATGGAACAACTTTTTGAAGAAGAAGATGAAAAAGAAGAAGAAGAGGAAGATGAAAATGAAGAGAATCCGACAGAAGTAGAAGAACAAGTTCAACAAGTATCTCCAAAGACACCTAGTAAATGAGTACAAAATAATCATCCTTTAGATCAGATTATTGGAAACAAAGATGTAGGAGTTGAGACTAGAAGAAAAATCCATTCACCAAAACAAACACGCCTAGCACTCTTATCAACAATTGAACCAAATTGTTTTGAAGAAGTCAACAAGGATGAATTTTGGAATAAGGCCATGGATGAAGAATTGGATCAAATAGAGAAAAATGACACTTGGGAATTGGTTCCAAGATCAAAGAATAAGAATGTGATCGACACAAAATGGGTTTTCAGGAATAAATTGAATGAAGATGGACAAGTTACAAGGAAAAAAGCTAGATTGGTATGTAAAGGATATGCACAAATTGAAGAAATCGACTTTGAAGAGACATTTGCCCCAGTTGCCAGAATGGAAGCAATCCGTTTTCTTTTATCTTATGCATTCTCCAAAATTTTTAAAGTATATTAGATAGACGTAAAATCAACCTTTCTGAATGGGGAACTTGAAGAAGAAGTCTACATTGAACAACCAGAAGGATTTCAGTTGTCAGAGAACACAAACTATGTATGTAAATTAAATAAGGCCTTGTATGGTCTAAAACAGACTCCTAGAACATGGTACTCTAGACTGGATAAGTATCCATAGCAGGCAGGGTTCAGAAAATGAAGTGCAGATAACAACCTCTACATCAAGGTAAGTCAAGGTAATATTTTATTAATTGAAGTTTATGTTGATGATATTATTTTTGGTAGTGATGATGACAGGTTAAGCCATAAATTTGCAAAAGACATGCAGAATGAATTTGAAATGTCGTTACTTGGAGAACTATCTTTCTTTCTGGGACTTCAGATATGTCAAAGCAACCAAGGAATTTTTATTTCTCAAACCAAGTATATCAGAGAAATGCTAAAGAGGTTCGGAATGGAAGATTGAAAACCAGTTATCACTCCCATACAAACCAATTGTAAGTTGAGAAAAGATGATGATTCAAAGTCTACAGATCAGAGGCAATATAGGTCAATGATTGACAATCTACTATATGTGACAACATCCAGACCAGATGTAATGCAGACAGTTGGACAGGTGGCACGATTTCAAGAAGCACCAAATGAATCACATGTATTAGCAGTAAAGAGGATCTTCAGATAATTCAAAGGAACATAAGAGTTTGGATTATGGTATCCAAAATGAAAAGATCTATCACTTATTGCCTACACAAATGCAGACTGGGCAGGTTTTATTGATGACCGACGAAGCACGAGTGAAGCAACATTCTACTTAGGTGAGTGTTTGGTATCATGGCTAAGCAAGAAACAATCATCGGTATCTCTATCTACAACCGAGGCAGAGTATATTGCAGCAGCAACATGTTGTACACAGGTTCTTTGGTTGAAACAAACTTTGACAGATATACAGGTTTAATATGATGAGCCCATTCCAATATATTATGATAATACAAGTGCCATCAATATCTCAAAAAACCCGGTGATGCACTCCAAGACAAAGCACATTCCAATCAAGTATCACTTTCTACGGGAATAGGTTGCAGAAAAGAATATCAGAGTTGAGTATGTGGGCACAAAAGAACAAGTGGTAGACATATTTACAAAATCACTTCCACGGGAAGCCTTTGAATATCTTCGCCAAAGAGTTGGAGTTATTTCTACTCCAAAAATCAATGATTTTTGAATTCTTATCTTATATGTCTTATATGTACACGAGGAAGCACCATAAGAGGACACTCTGTCAGGGGGAGCAACCCCGGATGGAAATATACCTTTTCCATTGATGACAAAGGGGGAGATATTTATCAGATGCAGACGACAGAGGCATGGTTCCAGGGGGAGTAGATTTATCAGATGTAGAGGACAGATGCATGGTTCCAGGGGGAACAAATTTATTAGAAGAAGAGGACAAAGGCATGGTTCCAGGGGGAGCATGAGTGATATGATTTTAGTATTGCATCAGAATGTTGCCATCAATGCCAAAGGGGGAGATTGTTGATTAAGGTTGGTTGTCATTGATGTCAACCCTTGAAGAAATCCCCGTAGCATAAAGTTTTAGGTAATGGACCCAATATTGTTTGATGTAAATATGACTCATTATTGTTTTTTCATGGTTGATAAGAAGTAAATATGGATGAAATCCAAAGTGGTCCCTTTATGGTGAAATCCCTCACGGGAAGACGCTTTGTGGAGTAAGAGAACCCATGCTTAATTGTGGAATAATGAGATGAAGGAAAATGATTTTGTGAGGGAAAATATCCTAGATGGATAGTGCTTGTCATGTCATTTCAGGTGGTATGTGGAACCTCACATAATTCCTCACGGTTAGAGAGTTATGGCCATGAGAAGTTGGAGACCCCAAGTTTGGGTAATGGACCCAAGTTTGTTTGATGGGTAACGGTATGAGTTATGATATATTTTCAGATAGTACTATTCTATATGGATAGTACATGTCATGCCATTTCTGGTGGTATGTAGAACTTCACATAACTCCTCACAGTTTGAGAGTTATGGCCTTACGAAGTTGGAGGACCCTAATATGTCATCTAGAAGCCCCAAAAGGTCAAAGTAGTCAAAGCGGTTTAAGAGATTTTAAAAGGTAAATAATAAAGTGAAGTGATGAGTGTATTATAATTCAAAGCGAATACAAAATAAATTATTTCAATAATAAATGGACCCAACCCTAAAATAAGGAAAGTGGGCCAAGTGACCTAGAAGATGTTTTTAATGAAGCTACTTGGAGAGTATAAATAAGATGCAAGGCTCTCTCATTTTAATCAGACTTGAGCATATTGAATATCTATAGGTTTCTGAGGTAACCAAAGGATATCTAAGCCAAAATTCTAAGGAAATTGAAGAAAAGAAGGCCAAAATGCAAGGAAGGATAAATTCTTTTGATGGTGCTTTCTAAGGTATATTATTTACAGGTCATCTCACCATTTTCTCTATAAATTTTTTTCTATAATGCTTCAAATCCTGAAATTGATATGAAAGTGAGAAAAAATATTCAAGTATCTGTGGTAAATTTTTTATCTTGCGGGTCATTGTATTTTTGGAGTTACACTCTGTGGAAAATAGGGTTTCTAGCCAGTCCTAAAACTAGTCAAAATCAGGTGTTTCGGGTAAAAACATCATAACTTCTTCATAACAGATCCAAATTAAGTGAGACCAAATGTGTTGGTTAGGGTACACTCTGTAGTATTCTATGTAATGGTTTTAGATCAATTCATCAAACATTTTGTGCGGAGCACGCTCTACAATGTCGCTCTCTAGAATAAGCCAGAATTCAACAAGATATGCCATTTTTGCTATAACTCCTTTTATGAGAGGTTCCAAGTGGTGAAAATTGGAGGAATTGCATAAAACACACTGAAGAACATTGTGTATCAGTTTCATATCTTTTTACATTATAGGTTCAAATTTATGATTACTTCAAGTTAGGGTTTTTGACTAATCCAAAACTAGGCATGTGAGACTAAAGAAAAGTTTGATGAAAATGCTAGTCTCTTGTTTTTAAAGTTAAGGAAGGTTTGCAGGAATTTGATCATATATAACAGGTCTATTACAGAGCTACAAATTAGATTTGGATGATGAAATTGATGATGGCTTTTGGTTGTGGTACATGTTGAGTACATGGTTGAGACAAGTAGTTGACAAGTTGGCGCACATACATGAGGTGTATAGTTGATGATGTTAGTACATATTGATGAGTATTTGACACATGATTGGTACATACTTCGTACATGGTTAGATGCACTTATTTATGGTACATGTTGATTACAGGTTGGTGCATGGTTGATGCACTTGTTTATGGTACATGTTGATTACAGGTTGATGTACAGGTTGATGCATGGCTCAGATTTATTGGTACATGTTTATAGTGGTATATCTCACAGTGATAGTGTGACAATGCTTCCATCATTTACTTCTACTTCAGGGTGGCAGGACAGGGCAAGGACAGGTGGTTGTAGCCACCTTCCGGTTGTAGTCGGAGAACATTGGGGGTTGTAGCCTCCTTCTGGTTGTAGCCTGAGAAACTAGGGGGTTCGAGCCTCCTTCCAGTTGCAGCTGGAAAACAAAGGAAGTTGGTGCTTCCAATGAATTTAATTCTTCAAGACATATAAAAAAAAACATTCCGTGGTTTTCTCTTGATTTGGTTTTCCACGTAAAACACTGGTGTACTGCGTATGTGTGTGATTGTTTATTTCTTACTGCTCATTATTGGATAATAATTCTACATTGATATAACATTTGAAGAAAAATGATTATAACTACGCTATTACTGATTAACCCCCCCTCTCAGTAATCCAACAATTGGTATCAAAGCAGGTTCCTTCAGAAATCAGTTTAACCACTGAAAGGTAGATCATGGAGAGTACCAACTCGTATAAAAATGGAATACCACAGTTTGAAGGAAAAAAAGTATTCTTTTTGGAGCATAAGGATGAAGACATATATATAGGCACAAGGATTTCAAGTTTGAAAATAAATTGTAGATGGATACACATCACCAACAGTTCCATGAACAAATGACAAAGCAGTGAAACTCGGTGAGAATAATTCCAAAGCCATAAATGCACTTTTGAATGGTCTCAGTGATACGGTTCACCAAAGTTGCACATTGTAAATATGCTAAAAAGATTTGGGACAAGCTTCGAAATATTTATGAAGGAGATTCAAAATTCAAAGAAATAAAGCTTCAAACTTACAAAGGTCAATTTGAACAACTAAAAATGAAGGAAGATGAAGATATCGCAACCTACTTCTTACGAGTCGATGAAATAGTGAATGCAATCATAGGATTGGAAGAAGAAATCGAAGAAGCTGTAATTGTTCAAAAGGTACTAAGATCTCTTCCTATGAGATTCTACCCTAATATATCAGCGCTAGAAGAAAGATCAGATCTAAACTCAATAAGAACTGATGAACTGCATAGAATCTTCATAGCATATGAGGTGAGAACTGAACATGAAAATTCAGATGTAAAAGAAGAAGCCTTCATAGCATCCAAAAGATCAAATAAAAAGAAAAAGGAACAAGAAGAATATAGCAGCAGCAATGACGTCTCAGAAGATGATGAAGAAGTGGTCAACTTCTTTCAAAGACTGAACAAGGGACCCAACGGTAAGTACAGAGGTAAGATTCCTTTGATTTGTTTTAATTGTGATGGTATTGGTCATTTTGCTAACAAATGTCCTCATAAGAAAAAGAGAAATGATGAAGGTTACTCAAAAGGAAAACAAACATATAAAGGGAAAAGAACTACAAAGAAAGTTTTCAAGAAAAAATTTTGCACCAAAGAAGACATCTCATCATCAGATGAAGATGAAGTCAGTGACAATGAAACATGGAGAGTTTTATTCATGGCAGTAGAAGACTATGATAAAGAAGACTCCGAAGAAGAATATGAAAAAACATATGAAGAATAAATTGAAGAGGCAGAAGTTGACTTCCGAGAAGAATTAAAGAGTGCCATAGAAGTTATCAGAAGAGAAAAGAAGAAAAAAAAGAAACTACAAGCAGAACTAGATAAGAAAAAAGACACTTAAGAACTAGAACAAATGATCACAAAATTGAAGGTTCAAATAGAAGAAGATAAAAGAATTGAAGAAGCACTCAAAGAACAACTAGAAGGAAAAGACAGGATCATTGGAAATCTAGAAGCAAAGATTGTGACACTAAGAAAGGATATTCAAAAGAAAAATATGCAGAATAGCTCAAAAGTTCTGGATGACATTATCAACAGCCAAAAATCTTATCTTGACATGTTTGGACTTGGATACAATTAGACAGAAAATGGATCAAGATCCAAAACAACGGAGCAAGAAACAAATCCAAAAAGTTATGCAGAAACAATCAAAGGGGATAAAAAGATATACAAGGAATATTACAGAGACACTCCTCCACTAAGAATATTCAGATTTCAGAATCAACAATAGATAGACATGCCTCAAGAAGAAGAAGGATTCATAAGAGCACCTCCTTTCATAAGATATTCAACTACCATGTATCAAACTATATTTTTTGGTTTATGTTATGCATGTAATAATTTTGGACATAAAGATGTAAATTGCAGAGCTAACAACATGAACAATAACTACTTTGAGAGACATACACAAAGGGGTTATTCGAGAAGACCTAGTGAAACACAGAGAATAAGTTACAACATGTTTGAATATTTGAGCACTGAAGTGGAATGTTACAAATGTAACAATTTTGGACACATGGCCAAAAATTGTAGAATGACAGTCCCTCCTAAAGAACCTCAACAGAGTCACAAACAAGAACCTCAAAAAATGACATGGATAAGAAAGCAAGATCAATATAGAAATGAAGAATGCACAGTTGCTCTACAAGATAAAAAGAAGAAACATGGTTGGTATGTTGACAGTGGATGTTCAAAACACATGACAGGTGATAGAGACAAGTTTCTTAGATTATGAAAGGAAAGAGATGGATCAATCTCCTTTGAAAATGATGATTCATCCAAAATCATTGGAAAATGTACAGTCCGAAATGGGAACAAGAATGAAAAAGAAGAAAATGTTCTACTAGTAGAAGATATGAAACATAATCTTTTAAGTGTGAGTCAAATGTGTGACCAAGGTCATAAAGTTACTTTCGATTGACAAAAGTGTGAGATAAGAAAAGAAGGTTCAGGGAAATTGGTTGCTACATCTGCAAGAACTTCAAGCAACATATATGTGTTAAGCGAAATTGGAAATGAAAAGTGTTGTATAGGAAAGGAAGATTAAAGTTGGTTATGGAATAGAAGAATGGGTCACATGCATTTTGATAACCTTATCAAAGTCAACAAAAGAGAAACAGTCAGAGAAATTCCCTAGATCACGAAACCAACCAACACTTTGTGCAAGCATTGCCAACAAGGAAAGCAAACAAAGACCAGGTTCAAATCAAATGAATATTCAACAAAAAAACCACTGGAAATTGTGCATACTGATCTAGTTGGACCAACTACAACAAAAGGCTTAAAAGGTGAGAGATATTTTATGTTATTAGTTGATGATTATACAAGAATGACTGCAATTTACTTTTTCAAGAACAAATCAGAAGCTTTTGAAAATTTCAAGATCTACAAGGAAATGGTTGAATATGAGATGGATTCAAGAATCAAATGCTTAAGATCGGATAATGGAGGAGAATTCACCTCAAAGGAGTTTATGGACTACTGCAACAATCACGGAATAAAAAGACAGTTCTCCATCGCTAGGACACCTCAACAGAATGAAGTTGTTGAAAGAAAGAACATGACAATAGAAGAAATGGCTCGAACAATGATAATGGATTCAAAGTTGACAGATATTTTTTGGACACAGGCAGTGCATACAATAGTTCACATTCAAAATAGAGTAATCCTCAGAAACAACACTGATAAAACTCCCTACGAGCTATGGAAACAAAGACCAACAAATGTGAAGCACTTCAGAGTTTTTGGAAGCAAATGCTACATCAAAATGAAGATGGCAGAATGAGAAAGTTTGACTCTCGTGTGGACAAATGAATACTTATTGGTTACTCAAGTACAAGGAAAGCATACAAGTGTTACAATCTAAGATTAAACAAATTTGTGGAAAGAATCAACGTAACAATTGATGAAACAGGCAGACCAGTATCAAAGAAAGAAGAAAACAAATTAATGGAACAACTTTTTGAAGAAGAATATGAAAAAGAAGAAGAAGAGGAAGATGAAGATGAAGAGAATCCGACACAAGTAGAAGAGCAAGTTCAACAAGTATCTCCAAAGACACCTTTTAGGACCCTATAATGTACCTTTTTGATCACACTTTTTGCTATCATTACATCCTTTTCCCTCTCATATTTAAGCCAACATTATCACCTTAATCTATTTTTCCAAAGGTATATAACGTTTATTCTATTTTCTATATGTTTAATTTGTTTTACATGTTATTTTACATTACTCTCATACTTAGCCACTAATCAGAAATATATAGTTGCTAAAACAGTTTGAAGACTGCAGTCAATATATCGTTGCTGCTTGAAGACCACGTTGCTGAAACTGTCAAACAATACGCAAATCCCATTGCTGAAACAGTCAGTGATTTGCGATGCTGAAACAGTCATACAACAGTAACAAAGAAAGATTAAAGGAGTTGTTACACTGGCCACAACAAATGAACTTCAAGCCAGCAACATTAACCATCATCGCTGCTTGAAGACCACATTGCTGAAACAATCAAACAATACACAAATCCCGTTGCTGAAATAATCCGTGATTTGCGATGTTGAAACAATATACAATCGTAACAAGAAACGATAATTAAAGGAGCTGTTACACCAACCACAATAGCTGTACCTCAAGCCAACACCATTTAAACCACTGTAACAACATTTTTCTAAGGAAGATCAGAATATCCTATTCCAGCATAGAAGATTAGATCAGACTAAGAATAGGATTTGTATGTACACATGTAATTTTATGATTAATTGTATTGAGAGGATTCTCCTCTTTAAATAGGGGAGAAATCAACATTAGAAGGGATATTACGAAAGGCTTAGCTAGAAAGGAATTACAGAGAAGGAGCGTGTTCACTTTGGATATTGTAACTCGTCACATTTGACAGATGAATACAAGTTCATTCTGAGCATATCTTTTTAGTTCTTTTCATTATGGGGAAACTTGTGAGAAGGAGAGGGCCCACCTTCTTCACAATATTCACCCATTAGTTTCTGTAGTGTGTTAGTATTTTTTTTATCTATGCCCTGTTAAAACTCTGTTTTGCTGAAACTCTGTTTCCATTGATTGTTACATCGTTGTCATACAATTCATTCCTAGGTAATTGTTAATCATTTTGATTGGTAATTCTGTTTGTAGAATGAGTTTATGAAAGTGTGATAGTCAGAGACAGGTGCTGAAGATTCCTACTTTGGGGAATAGGGTCCTGTTCTCTGTTACAAAATAGTTAGTCTTCAGTAATTGTTAATCATTTTGATTAGTAATTCTGTTTGCAGAATGAATTTATGAAAGTGTGATAGTCAGAGACAGGTGCTGGAGATTCCTACTTTGGGAAATAGGGTCCTTTTCTCTGTTACAAAATAGTTAGTCTTCTTTGCAGTATGTTGAAAGGTTCCTTTTTTCTAGGTTGTTGTTTCTTAATGTAATTCAAGATTCTTCTGATAATTATTTCCTTTTGAATCTTAAACTATGCAATAGATAGATTGCTTTTACTGTAATTCAGAGTAGAACTTCAGTCTGTTCAAAGCAAGGTGTGATTAGTGTAACTTTTACTACGACTTTGGATTGCTTTTGAGATTGAGCATATACAATGTGTGATTGCCTTTGAAATAAACAGACTTCCCTGGGTTGACAATTTATGTAACACTTGATTGTTTTAATTAATAAGTAATTATAGTGACCAACATTTTGGCGCCGTTGCCGGGGAAGGCAATTATAGATTTCAATAGAATTTACGTTTTTCTTTCAGATGTACAGATTGCATGAAAGGACGCGGACCCCCCAAGGAAACTGACCCTGCAGGTGGCAGGGGCAGAGGAAGAGGAGGAAGAAAGACTTTTATCGAAAATATTATATCAAAATCTAAATCTGTTGTTCCTCAACAACCAAACTCTCGAAAACCAAAGCCTCAACCTTCCTTTCAAGCGAACTTTGAAACATAGACAGTTGAAAAACCAACAGACAACATTGAGGATCGAGCAAGTGCAGTAGGGGAACAAACAGAAGAAACCATGGATGGATATAATGAAGAACTGCACCATGAATAACAGGTAGGTCTTGAAGTAGAGGTAAACGATGAAAACTCTTTTTCTACCTTAGGATTTCCTATTGGTGATCTTCCTAGAGGAATAGCTCCCATGAAGAATATTCCACTTTCATCTTTATCTAACTTTCATGGTTTATCTTCTGAAGATCTTGATGAATTCCTTTTCGAGTTCGACATATTATACAAAAGTTATGATTACATTTTCAATGCTAAAAAATTAAAGCTATTTCCAACAACATTAAAGGGAAATGCATTAAGATGGTTCATGAGTCTTGGAGGTCATGTAATCACAACATGGGATCAGATGAAACATAAATTTCTACACAAATATCAAGACTATTTCTGAACAAGAGAAAAAAGAGAAGAACTATTCAAGATGATACAGAAAGATGATGAAAATATGGAGGAATTTGTAGAAAGGCTACATTATAATCTACAAAGATCCAGTCACCCCGATGTAAGTAAAGATATTATTAAAACAATATTATTAAAAGGAGTAAGGGATGACTGTCTAGATATGCTGAATATGCTTGGAAAAGGGGACATATCTAAAGAATCATATGATGAAATTGTTAACCTCTGTAAAAGATGTTCAAGTGGAGCTGGAAGGAATAGATCAAACAACAGGGATACCACATTTTCAAGAGTTCAAAAATCAGCCAGTGGAGGAGCAACAAGAGCCGAAATAGGTAATCTACTTGAGGAATTTAAAACTGAAATGTTAAGTTCTTTTGCTTCACAAATTGACACCTTACAGATTCAAAAGAAACAAGCTGAAGCAGAAGCAACTATGTCCATATTTTGCTCCAAATGTAGAGAAAAGCATCCACGAAGGGAATTCCCATTGGACAAAAAAATAATTTGCACCATTTGTGATAAGGATCATCAAACTCAACAATGCCCTTCTTTACCAGGAATCAAAGCAACATTATAACCAACTGATGAATAAGCTGAAGCTGTTTATCTGTTGACACAAAGAAGGCAATGGCAACCGCGGGGACAAGGTATGAATCCTAATATGCCATTTACATCTTCTAATCATTGGAATAATTATCCCTCTTTTAGTCAAACAAATTACCCTCCCTTTAACCAAATGCAATACCCACCCTCCAATCAAATGAATTACCCACCCATGCAACAAACAAACCCTCCCTTTGTAGACCCAACAATATGGACACCTTGGCCTTTACAACAACAACCTTACCTTAACCAATGGAATGCAAATTGGAGAGGTCAACAACCCTTGTTCCCAAATCATTTTCCTCAATTTCAATCATAAGTTCAACAACCACTCTCTTTACCATCAGGTGCCCCACCGAATAATCAAATGATGAGGCCCCAACTACCTATACAACCTAACCCTAACCCCAATAATAAGGCTGTGCAGTGCATTAATATTCAAAACCAACCTATACTTTCTCTTTTCCCTACACAATGCAATGATATTCATTTATGATCTGGGAAAATAGTAGAACCTATCATTGATGATGTTACCTCCTCTGATTCTGATAAAGAAGAAATAAAAAAACACGATTTACCTGAAGAGGTACAACCATCCTCAAATACTGTTGCTGAAACAACATAACCACCATTCCCTGAGCGTTTAAATTTGACTAAAACCCCTGAGCCACCTGCTTTCAATATTCTAGGGGAATTACAAAATCTCTATGTCAAAATTCCACTATTACAAGCACTAAGAGATGTACCAATTTATGCCAGAACTATGCGAGACATTTGTGTTAAGAAATCTGGTAGGAAAACTAAAGATCCCCTCACAGTTCATGTCATGGGTGTTTTGTCTGCACTAATGTCGGGTAAAGCTCCTCCAGTTAAATATGGTGAGCCTGGCCATCCTACTGTCACAGTGCAAATTGGAAAAACAATAATCCCTCGATTTCTGGTCGACTTAGGTGTTGCTATCAATATTATGACTCTTGAAACTTCACAACTGTTACAACTGAAGAATGAAATCAGAGATACCCCAACCATTCTAGAATTAGCTGACCATTCTACAATCAAACCAGAAGGAGTCATTGAAGACCTAATCATCTCAGTTGAATCCTAGAATTATCCAGCTGACTTTGTGGTATTACAACCTAAAAAAAAGTTGGGGGGTCATCCTCTAATTTTGGGCAGGCCTTGGCTAGCCACAACATATGCCTTTATTAGCTGCAGATCTGGTTCAATGACAATTTCCAATGGATATGAGACCAAACAACTTACCCTCTACCCTCATGCTACACCCTTGATTAATAATGACAATTCCTTATGGGTGGACTTTGATGATCTAATTACTCAACCTATCTTGACTATCAGACAAGCCTTAAGACTTAAAGATGCCACTGAGGATGAAGTAATTAATAATTTTATTTGTGAACCCTCCTCTGTGACTCCAGAAACACATAATCAACTAGCTTCACTTTTGGAGTTGATACCCAGGAAAACCTTAACTCTGAAGACCTACCTCAACCATCAACTACCATCTCTTCTAAAAGTATACCAGTAGAAATTGAACCTGGCAAAACACTGAATATAAACCCCAACTTGACAATTGCTGAAACACATCAATTAATGAAGTTACTTCTTGAACATAAGGAAGCATTCGCATGGGACTATACAAATATGAAGGGAATCTCTCCTGAATTATGTACTCATCGTATCTATATCAAGGAAGATTGTCAACCGATCTGCCAATCTCAACGACGAATGAACCCTAATTTAAGAGAAATTCTTAAAGAGGAACTTAAAAAATTGCTTAATGTAGGGTTTATATATCCTATATCTGACAGTGAATGGGTTTCCCCGTTGGTAATAGTTCCTAAGAAAAATGGGAAATGGAGTGTGTGTGTAGATTATAGAGCCTTAAATAAAGCCACTCAAAAAGATCACTTTCCGTTACCATTCATTGATTAGGTGTTAGATAGTTTGTCAGGGAATAAATTCTTCTCTTTCTTAGATGGTTTCAGTGGGTATAACCAGATCAAAATTGCACCCCAAGACCAAGATAAGACCACTTTTACTAGCCCATGGGGAACTTTTTCTTATAGAGACCTCCCATTTGGACTATGTAATGCACCAACAACCTTTCAAAGAGCAGTTATAGGAATCTTTTCTGATATGATTAATGACTCTATGGAAATTTTTATGGATGATTTTACCCCTTATGGTGTCTCTTTTGAGGAAGCACTAGAAAATATTAAGAAAGTACTTAACTGATGTATACAATCCCACCTCTCCTTAAGCACTGAAAAATGTCATATGATGATGAGTGAAGGAGTGGTGCTTGGACACTTTATTTCATCTCAAGGAATTCAGGTAGATCCATCCAAGATACAAGTCATTAAAGACCTTCCTATTCCCAAAACCCAAACAGATGTGAGAAGTTTCTTAGGACATGCTGGATGCTATAGAAGATATATCAATTTTTTTTCCAAAATAAATTCTCCTTTGTTTGTGTTACTTATGAAAAATACTGAATTCAAGTGGACTAATCTTTGCCAGGAAGAATTTGATACACTCAAACATCAGTTATCTACAACTCCTATTCTAAGAGGACTTGATTGGACACTTCCCTTTCATATATCCTCTGATTCTTCAGATACTGCAATAGGAGCTGTCTTGGGACAAGAAGAAAATCATCTCCCTTATGCTATCTACTTCATTAGCAAGAATATGAGTCTTGCTGAACTTAACTATACAGTTACCGAAAATGAATTTTTAGCAGTTATCTATGCTATTAATAAATTTCGACATTACATCACTGGCTATTCTACTTTTGTCCATACTGATCACTCATCTATTAAATATTTAATGAACAAATCTGTCACAAATGATCGAGTCACCAGATGGTTACTATTATTACAAGAATTTGATATTACAATTGTAGATAGACGAGGAAAAGAAAATGTAGTTGTTGATTTCCTTTCTCGGTTAACACCTGATGATAATACTCCAGTAGATGATTCCTTTCCCGATGAATATTTATTTGCAGTATCTATTCACTCACCATGGTATGCATACATTGCTAATTATGTAGTTGCGAGAAAGTTACCACCACACCTATCCCATCGAGAGAAAAGAAAAATCATTCAACAAAGTGCTCGATATAGCTGGATAAGTGGGTGTCTTTTCCACACAGGACTTGATCAAGAAATTCGAAGATGCATTAGAGAAGATGAGGTTTATGATTTATTAAAAGCTTGTCATGATGGCCCTTGTGGAGGGCATTTTGATGATAAAAGAACAACACATAAAATCTTCAGGATGAGTTATTATTGGCCCACTTTTCAAAGATGCAAATAAATATGTTCGGGCCTTTGATAGCTATCAAAGAATGGGTCAACCTAATCATAGAGATGAAATGCCTTTAAATCCCCAGGTAGTACTCGAACCATTTGAAGGATGGGCCTTAGACTTTGTATGACCCATTAACCCTCCATCCAATCAAACAGTTTATATATTGGTCTGCACAGATTATATGACCAAATGGGTGGAGGTTAAAACACTCCATAGAGCTACTGAAGAAGCTGTTCCAAATTTTTTATTTGAAGATATCTTTATCAGATTTGGAGTACCTAGAGAATTAGTCACAGATGGAGGACCTCCTTTCACTTCTCATGGTTTTAAATCCATCCTTCAAAAATATCATATTCATCATAGAATGCCTACACCATACCACCCCCAAACCAATGGACAGGTGGAAAGCACAAATAAAGTAATAGAAGCCATTCTCACAAAAACAGTGAAGGAAAATAGGAAGGATTGGTCTCAAAGGCTCCCTGAAGCATTATGGGCTTACAAAACTACCTGGATAAATACTACAAGATTTCCCCCCTATGAATTAGTTTATGGAAAAAGTGTTGTCTTTCCTGTGGAATTTTAAATCAAAACCTTAAGTACTTCTTTAGCTGTTAACCTTGATTTGAATGATGCACAGACAACCCGGTTGTAACATCTTAATGAATTAGATGAAAAAATATTTGATGCCATTCACCAGACAACTATGATTCAACAACAAAGAACAAAATGGCATGATAAAATCATCAAGCATAAGCAATTCCAAAAAGGTAATTGAGATTTATTGTATGATTCTCAGTTTAAATAATTTCAAGGGAAACTACGTACAAGATGGCTAGGACCTTATGAAGTGGATACTGTTTTCCCAATGGAACAATAAGGCTCCTAACAATTGACGACTCTAAAACACCGTTATTAGTGAATGGTCATCGGCTCCGTCTGTACCAACGCCCGATTTCCAAAGAATATTTTAAGGCCACATGCGTGGCAGATTCACACTATCTCTTTTTAGAGGAGCCTCCTGCCCCTCATTGCATTTAATTTTTCTGAATTTTAATTTCTTTAGTATTAGATTATATTTCTTTTACTAATAATCCCTGTCAAGGAATGACATGTTACAATTGATTCTTTTGTAGATTCTTGATCCATAAAAGGCCTACCAAGAAAGGGCAATCTTACTACAAGCAGATCCAAGCTTCATTTTGTGAAGCATTACTCCCTCTTTCTTCAATCCATTCATCTTCATTTCCCATTCAACATCTCCATCATTCATCCTTCTTTATTTTCTTTCCTTTCCATTCCCTTTCCCCATTTTGCCCATTGCTGAAACACCACTCTTCAACAACATTTTCCTCATTTTCCCCATTTTTCCCATTGCTGAAACACCACTATTCAACAAAATTTTCCTCATTTTCCCCATTGCTGAAACACCATTGTTCAACAACATTTTCCTCATTTTCCCCATTACTGAAACACCACTCCTCAACAACATTTTCCCCCATTTTTCCCATTGCTAAAACACCACTGTTCAACAACATTTTCCTCATTTTCCCCATTGCTGAAACACCATTGTTCAACAACATTGTCCTCATTTTCCCCATTGCCAAAACACCACTCCTCAACAACATTTTTCCTCATTTTCCCATTGCTGAAACACCACTCTTCAGCAACATTTTTCCCATTTTCCCTGCTGCTGAAACACCATTTCTTCAGCAGTATTTTCCATTGTTAAAACATCACTCTTCAACAAACATCTTTCCATTCTTTTCCTGTTGTTGAAACATCACTTTTTCAACATTTCCTGTCAATAAAAACATCTTTTTCAGCTCTTTCACTCTCACTTCTCCTATTTTCATACTACATTCTATCCTTTCACTACCTTCTCCCATGATTAAACAAAACCTTGATACAATTTCTCTCATAAATCCAAAGTCTCTCCCATGGTTACTGCAGATCTATTATGGACAAACACTATGTTTTTCGAAGTAAGAATCAAAGGTAAAGATGAGGTATGTAAACTTTATATGTAAATACAATTGAACTATGGCTAATGAGAAGATCCTGATTCATTATTATCATCCACTTAAAGTCACTATTTTAGACGTAGTTGGGGGGGGGGGGAAATATCGAAATTTTATGCCATCATTTCACACGAACCGACTACCGTCACTTCTTTTTATCCATCATTTCATTTTTTTTTCACCATCATTTGCATGCCTTCATCCAAAAAACTTACTCTATTCGGGTGCAGTTACTTGACTCTTTGACTGTGCATTCTACTACACTGAATAGCTATGGGAGGTCCTGTTATATGATATGAACCCGCCACGACAACCCTGCTAGAATTGTATCCAGAAGTCTACCAAATATTTCAGCAGGCAAGCTGGCTAGGTTATTTTCAGAGGCTCCAGGGATTTGATCAACAACATGTTCTTCAATTTGCTCAGAATCTTCAACAAGACCATTCTATTGTTCAAGGGGTTTGAATTCCAGTCATAGAGGATGATATCGCACAGGTTTTGGGTCTTCCCATCACTGGCATTCGCTGGTTCAACCGCAAACACATTATCCTTAATGTCCAATAGGATTTTCTCTTGCCAGGAGAACAAGTTGAGCCTAAAGGCCAGGGTGTTCGACTTAGCTTGTTGCTGCCTCCTTGGCCGAAAGTTGCAGAGTTTGTCAAGCACTACGTCACCTATGAAGGGCGATACCAGGTAGTTTACCAGTTCGAATTTGTCCTGTTATCTCATTTACGACATGCTAGACTGGTCAACATTCCTTACTATCTACTTGGATGTCTTAGAAATATGTCACATTATTGTAAACAAGCTAAAAATCCCACCCTTTCCCTCACCCATCATTGTTTCGTTCAATTACTCATCTAAAAGGGTTTTACCCAACAAAACCCTCTCCTAAACAACCCACCCATAAACCCTCAGGAAGCTGCTGAACATCCTGAAAATCCTCATGAAGAGCAACCAGAAAACCTTCCTGACTTTCCAGAAATACCTATTAATCCACCTACAGACCCAATTGATCCAATTAAGCCTCCTACCATACCAAGCCCGCCCCACAATTTAGCAGAATCATCTACCCCTACTGTTCATATCCTTAGCGATGATTATGAAGCAGATAAACTTGATAACCCTCCCTGCCCCATCACCGAGGAAAAACGCACTTGCAAAAGAAAAAAGAAAACCACTACTTTTCCTTCCTTTTTACCTAAAAAATGAATGAGGGCTTCAACAAAAGCAGCCACTACTGCCATTACCCTAAACCCCCAACCCATTTTTCTAAAAACCCATACACCTCCACCCTCTCAAATCCCAAAATTTTTACCTGTTCAACCCATGGGCACTGAAGCACAAGAACTAGAGGCCCAAGGTGCTGCGACATCATCTCCTTTACATCAAGTAGCTGTCACACAAGAACCAACTACTCATTCAATAGCTGAAACACAAGAACCAGCTATAGTTGTTACACAAGAACCAACTACAATTGAAACACAAGAACCAACTGCTGACTTCATTCCTGAAATACAAGAATCAGATGCCTAGGGTGCTGCAACAATAGCTGTCACACAAGAACCAACTACCCATTCAGTAGCTGAAACACAAGAACTAGCTATAGCTGTTACACAAGAACCAGCTACAACTGAAACACAAGAACCAACTGCTGACTTTATTCCTGAAATTCAAGAATCAGATGTCCAGGATGCTGAAACACTATTTTCTTTACATCAAGTAGCTGAAACACAAGAATCAGTTGCTGATTTTGTAGCCGCTCCACAAGAACCAGCTACTAAGGTTGTGACCATTACACAAAAACCAATCACCCCTCTTGATACACCGATGACAGATCAACAACTAGAACCAACAATGGTTTTTCTCTTACAAGAGAATGAGTTTCTAAGATCAGAACTAGAAGCTAACAAGCAAGAGATGGTAATGGCAAAGGAAGCCTATGACAGGGAACTTAATCTGTATACCTTGGATCGTGTAGCGACCATGGCCAAGAAAAACACAAAAGATGATCAGTATAGAGAGTATATGTGCAGCCAATGTGGGGATATTTATGATCAAGCAGGCTACAAAGTGGTTCAAATCCCAATGCCTGGAGATTCCCTTGCACCTACGGATTTTGTATTTAAAAAAGAGGAATGCCCTACTGTTACACAAGAACCAGTAGGACCTTCAAAAATTCCAAAAAGAAAAGATAATCTATAGGAACGCTGGCCTACAACAAATGTTAAATCTGAAGCTCCTGTTTTCATTAGTAAAGCTGTTCAAACTCTGCCTGTTGATGAATCTGCCCCTCCTGTCAAGATCAGTACCCCTACTCTTGTGGAATAAGCCACTCAGACTCTACCTCGGCCTACCACTTACGATGTTGAAACACAAACTCTGCCTATTGATGAATCTGCCCCTCCTGGCAAGATCAATACCCCTACTCTTGTGGAACAAGTCACTCCGACCCTACTTCAACCTACCACCTGCGATGCTGAAACACAAACTCAACCATGGAATGAGCAGGTAATAATGGACAAATGGAAAAATGAGTCTACTATTACACAGGACAAAATTTTGCAGGAGCACAGACTACTTTGGCTAAACCACATCTATTAAAACTGGGAAGCTTTGGAGCAAACACGCAAATAATTTCATGCCCATAAGAAGCAGAATGAAGAGTTAAAAGGAAAATTGCTCCTGATGTTCGATTTGGTACACAAATTGTTGGCTGCTAGGAAACCATCCTCAAATTACTCTCTTTTCCTTATAGAATGACTTGCATTCTTTCAGATTAAATCAATCAAAGAAGGAAGACCCTATGCAGTGTTCAAACCAGAAGATTTTGTTCAAACTTTTGTAGAAGCCTCTATTACTAATCGACATCTATTTTGTGAGGTATATCTTCATAACGAAGCCATTCCTGAGAACATACAACTTAATCTTAACCCTCTTGTTGGTGATATACAGATTCGGGCACTTGTTTCCTTCCTTACCAACCAGATTACATGGAAATATGATTTTCTAGCTGCCAAGCATAATGAAGATAACCGTCTCCTCTGGATTCAGCCAAAACCACAGAACGCTGCCACTTTTGTTGCATAATATTATCAATTTTTGAAGAAACCAGGGATGACTCAATATATATACAACAATTACAGGCAACAATACTTCAGGATTGTCAACAGTTCATTAAATCCACAGAGACCGCCGCCCTAAAAGAAAATAACATGTTCTGGCAACAATCTTCTGAGAAAAGGCAGGAGCACAATCCCTTTAGTCCTACCAATATTGAGACAACGATCTCCCGGGTACTTAGTTACATCAAATGTGTCCAACAATGTGCTGAAAATTGGATAGGTTATCAGTTCCATTTTCCCATTCTGTGGATGCCAGCAGAGAAGTATCAAGTTCATCATAAGTTTCCCAAGAAGGTTGAAGCAACAACCTCACAAAGGCTACAACGTGTTCAAGGATTCAGAGCTCCAACAAACAATACTTTCTATAGATACTACTTAAGTAATTTGAATGCCCAGAGTCTGTATCTGGATTCTGATTCAGATTGAAGTTGCCTAAGGACATGCAACCTTTTTAGTTGGGGGGGATGTTAGGACCCTATAATGTACCTTTTTTCTCACACTTTTTGCTATCATTACATCATTTTCCCACTCATATTTAAGCCAACGTTATCACCTTAATCTATTTTTCCAAAGGTATATAACGTTTCTTCTCTTTGCTATATGTTTAATTTTTTTAGATGTAATTTTACATTACTCTCATACTTAGCCACTAATCAGAAATATATAGTTGCTAAAACAGTTTGAAGACTGCAGTCAATATATCATTGCTGCTTGAAGACCACGTTGCTGAAACAATCAAACAGTACGCAAATCCCATTGCTGAAACAGTCCGTGATTTGCGATGCTGAAATAGTCATACAAATGTAACAAAGAAAGATTAAAGGAGCTGTTACACTGGCCGCAACAGCTGAACCTCAAGCCAACACCATTAACCATCGTCGTTGCTTGAAGACCACGTTGCTGAAATAGTCAAACAGTACGCAAATCCCGTTGCTGAAACAGTCAAACAGTACGCAAATCCTGTTGCTGAAACAGTCCGTGATTTGCGATGATGAAACAATATACAACCGTAAAAAGAAAAGATAATTAAAGGAGCTATTACACCGGCTGCAACAACTGTACCTCAAGCCAACACAATTACAACCATTGTAACAACATTTTTCTACGGAAGATCAAAATATTCTATTCCAGCATAGAAGATTAGATCAGACTAAGAATAGGATTTGTATGTACACATGCAATTTTATGCTTAATTGTATTGAGAGGATTCTCCTCTTTAAATATGGGAGAAATCAACATTAGAAGGGAGATTATGAAAGGCTTAGCTAGAAAGGAATTACAGAGAAGGAGCGTGTTCACTTTGGATATTGTAACTCGTCACATTTGACAGATAAATAAAAGATCATTCTGGGCATTTATTTTTAGTTCCTTTCATTCTGGGGAATCTTGTGAGAAGGAGAGGGCCCACCTTCTTCACAAGATTCACCCATTAGTTTCTGTAGTGTGTTAGTATTGTTTTTATCTATGTCTTGTTAAAACTCTGTTTTGCTGAAACTCTATTTCCACTGATTGTTATATCATTTTCATACAATTCATTCCTAGGTAATTGTTAATCATTTTGATTGGTAATTCTGTTTGCAAAATGAGTTTATGAAAGTGTGATAGTCAGAGACATGTGCTGAAGATTCCTACTTTGGGGAATAGGGTCTTGTTCTCTGTTACATAATAGTTAGTCTTCAGTGATTGTTAATCATTTTGATTAGTAATTCTGTTTGCAGAATGAGTTTATGAAAGTGTGATAGTCAAAGACAGGTGCTGAAGATTCCTACTTTGGGGAATAGGGTCCTGTTCTTTGTTACAAAATAGTTAGTCTTCTTTGCAGTATGCTGAAAGGTTCCTTTTTCCTAGGTTGCTGTTTCTTAATGTAATCTAGGATTCTTCTGATAATTATTTCCTTTTGAATCTTAAACTCTGCAATAGATAGATTGCTTTTACTGTAATTCAGAGTAGAACTCCAGTCTGTTCAAAGCAAGGTGTGATTAGTGTAACTTTTACTACAACTTTGGATTGCTTTTGAGATTGAGCATATACAGTGTGTGATTGCCTTTGAAATAAACAAACTTCTCTGGGTTGACAATTTATGTAACACTTGATTGTTTTAATTAATAAGCAATTATAGTGACCAACAACACCTAGTAAACGAGTATAGAAGAATCATCCTTCAAATCAGATTATTGGAAACAAAGATGTAGGAGTTGAGACTAGAGGAAAAATCCGTTCACTAGAACAAACACACCTATCACTCTTATCTACAATTGAACCAAATTGTTTTGAAGAAGCCAACAAGGATGAATTTTGGAGTAAGGCCATGGATGAAGAATTGGATCAAATAGAGAAAAATGACACTTGGGAATTGGTTCCAAGACCAAAGAATAAGAATGTGATCGACACAAAATGGGTTTTCAGGAATAAATTGAATGACGATGGACAAATTACAAGGAAAAAAACTAGATTGGTATGTAAAGGATATGCATAGATTGAAGGAATCAACTTTGAAGAGACATTTTCCCCAGTTGCCAGAATGGAAGCAATCCGTTTGCTTTTAGCTTATGCATGCTCGAAAAATGTTAAAGTATATAAGATGGACGTAAAATCAACCTTTTTGAATGGGGAACTTGAAGAAGAAGTCTACATTGAACAACCAGAAGGATTTCAGTTGTCAGAGAACACAGACTATGTGTGTAAATTAAAGAAGGCCTTGTATGGTCTAAAACAGGATCCTAGAACATGGTACTCTAGACTGGATAAGTATCTGTAGCAGGCAGGGTTCAGAAAAGGAAGTGCAGACAACAACCTCTACATCAAGGTAAGTCAAGATAATATTTTATTAATTGAAGTTTATGTTGATGATATTATTTGTGGTAGTGATGATGACAAGTTAAGCCATAAATTTGCAAAAGACATGCATAATGAATTTGAAATGTCGTTACTTGGAGAACTATCCTTCTTTCTGGGACTTCATATATGTCAAAGCAACCAAGGAATTATTATTTCTCAAACCAAGTATATCAGAGAAATGCTAAAGAGGTTCAGAATGGAAGATTGTAAACTAGTTATCACTCCCATGCAAACCAGTTGTAAGTTGAGCAAAGATGATGATTCAAAGTCTACAGATCAAAGGCAATATAGATCAATGATTGGAAACCTACTATATGTGACAACATCCAGACCAGATGTAATGCAAACGGTTGGACATGTGGCACGATTTCAAGCAGCACCAAAGGAATCACATGTATTAGCAGTAAAGAAGACCTTCAGATATCTTAAAGGAGCAAAAGAGTTTGGATTATGGTATCCAAAAGGAAAAGATCTATCACTTATTGCCTACACAGATGCAGATTGGGTAGGTTTTATTGATGATCGACGAAACACCAGTGGAACAACGTTCTACTTAGGTGAGTGTTTGGTATCATGGCTAAGCAAGAAACAATCATCAGTATATCTATCTACAGCCGAGACAGAGTATATTGCAACAACAACATGTTGTACAAAGGTTCTTTGGATGAAAAAAACTTTGACAGATATACAGGTTGAGTATGATGAGCCCATTCCAATATATTGTGATAATACAAGTGCCATCAATATCTCAAAAAACCCGGTGATGCACTCCAAGAAGAAGAACATTCCAATCAAGTATCACTTTCTACGGGAACAGGTTGCAGAAATTAACATCAGATTTGAGTATGTGGGCACAAAAGAACAAGTGGCAGACATATTTACAAAACCACTTCCATGGGAAGCCTTTGAATATTTTCGCCAAAGACTTGGAGTTATTTCTACTCAAAAAATGAATGACTTTTGAACGTTTATCTTATATGTCTTAGATGTACATGAGGAAGCACCATAAGAGGACACTCTGTCAGGGGGAGAAACCTTGGATGGAAAGATACCTTTTCCATTGATGAAAAAGGGGGAGATATTTATCAGATGCAAAGGCATGGTTCCAGGGGGAGCATATTTATCAGATGCAGAGGAAAGATGCATGGTTCCAGGGGGGGCAGATTTATCAGACGCAAAGGACAAAGGCATGGTTCCAGAGGGAGCATGAGTGATATGATTTCAGTATTGCATCAGAGTGTTGCCATCAATGCCAAAGGGGGAGATTGTTGATTAAGGTTGGTTGTAATTGATGTCAACCCTTGAAGAAAGCCCCATAGCACAAAGGTTTAGGTAATGGACCCAATAAGGTTTAGGTTGAGGTAAGGGATCGGGTCTTAGTTATTGACACTAATTTTATTTAGGGATATATAATGAATACAAAGTTGTTATGTGCCATTTTTCTTTTGCACCAACACAATTGGGCTCCCACAAGGTGAGGAGATTCATTGAATGTGTCCCTTTTGAGTGAGCTCATGAATTTGGCGCTTTATTTACTCATTCTCTAGAAGGGGGCATTTGTATATTGCACCATTGGGTAAGGGAGGACCCTATATCAAGTCAATGTGATGTTTCAATTTAAAATGAAAAGGAAACCCTATAGGGGAGGTGAAGATGTCTCTATATTTATTTACAACCTTGTCCACCTACTTCTACTATGTAGAGAGTGTTAAATTTGGCAGCATCGACAATCATTCTCCAATGAGAGGCCATATGGGCCACCCTGAGGCTAGCTAGGGAGATTTGGAGAATCAACCAGTCTTGTGAGGTATTGACAAAAGCCAAGGGGAACATAAAACCTCAGTGAGTCAAACCAAAAGTCAGGATGAACGAGATGCTATGTGAGTCTAATGCAAAATTCAGGGGGAACATACAACCTCTGTGAGCATAGATAGTCTCATGCAAAAGTTAGGGGGAACGTACAACCTTTGTGAGAATAGACAAACTAGTGCAAAATTCAGGGGGAACGTACAACCTCTATGAGCCTAGTCAAACCTTGTGAGCCATGAGCAAAAGTCAAGGCATCTAGAAAAATTTATGTTGAATATAAAATTCCTATGAGCTAGAAACAAACAATATTACTAATATTGCAAATGATATAAATGTATTGATCTAGTGCATTGGCATGTGTAACATTATCCACCATGAAGAGAATTTCTAATTTCCTTGTAAGGAGTTGGGTTGTAACTGAAGTCTCAAGTCTAATTCTGTTTTCAAACTAAAGTGTAATGCTGAGTTGTAACTCAAGTCTCAAGTCTAGTTCTATTTTCGAACTAAAGTGTAATGCTGAGTTGTAACTGAAGTCTCAAGTCTAGTTCTATTTTCGAACTAAAGTATAAGAGTCTCAAGTCTAGTTCTATTTTCAAACTAAAGTGTAATTCTGAGTTGTAACTGAAGTCTCAAGTCTAGTTTCAAGTTCAAACCAAAATTATGAAGCTGAGTTATGATTAAAGCATGCAAACAATTTAGTATTTCGAGCCTCTTCTCTTCTCCTCTCTAGCCTTTATAAAGCAGAGGTTGACCCCTCTCTTCAACACAGTTTGATATGCAGGTTAAGGGTGAAGAAATAGAGGCACATATCAATGATAAAGAGGAAACATACCAAAGAAGCATATCAATGTTTTATATCAGCAATAGAGGTTGCATATCCGAGGCGTATATCAACAACATATCAGTGCTGTATATCAACAATAGAGACACCATATTAGAGGTGTATTTCAGCAAGGTCTCTTAGGTCTTTCTTAGGTCAGAGTCATATTGGCAATCTCTTTAAGAGAAGAACAATCATGTTGGATATTTGTAAGTGTTCTTACATTATTAATGCAATAAAGGAATACCATTTGTTGGGGTTTTTCTCCCTGTACAGGGTTTCCCCAGGGTATATGTGTTTTTGATGTGCATGCTTACTTATCTACATAGTTATTTCTATTCGGTTATGATTTGGTATTTTTGAAGAGTATTAAGCTAGAATCAAAGTGTTGAAGAAAATAAAAGAATTAAACCGCATAAGAAATCAAGCTCATAATTTAATAGAGAGATCTCGTATGGAAGCTGTGGTGGTCATGGTTACCTTTCATTCACCATTTGACGAGGAAAAATTCATAGTTTGAGAGATTATATTTCATTGTTGTTTCCTGATATCACTTAAATTGCAATAGTCAGAACTATCTCTGGTACCCTATAGGGATGCCCTTCCAAAGTAACAATGACACTACGGGGTTGGGAATCATAAAAAACATGATGTTTCCACATATACAATTGTCCTAAAATAACATCAAAAACTTCAAGTGGGGAAAAATCACACAATACCTCATATTTGAAGGGCTTGTTGCCATAGGACAGGTGGCATTGCTGACTGACATGAAGGTCTCATCCCCGAATCAACCAACCGATGGTATATAGTTGGGGGTGTGGTGTTGTTAGTAAATTCAATCTCTTTATGACCTTGATCAAGATTAGGTTCTTAGGGCTCTTGTTATCAACAATGATATGTAGTTGGGTCCCTTTCACCCACATATGTGAATGAAATAGGCTCTCCCCCTCCTGAAGATCCTATGACTTGTCTTTTTGGATATTTGTGGTTACAATGGTAGCACCAGGTTTTGCTTCGATGATATTGTTTCTGTTATCATGTTTTGAATCATAGTTTGAATTAGGTTCTGACTCTTTTTGTTCAATCTTGACCAACAATGAATGTTTCGAGCGACATTCATTAGTGTTGTTTTAGGGGATTTTGTGAAACTCACACCACTTTCTAATGTCCTTCTTTGAATTATCATTACCCTTATTTTCTCGTGGCTTGGACTAGTTTTATTGAGGTAGGCTCTCCCTGCTATGTCCCTTGTTTTGTGAGTTAGGGCCACCTTTTCCATACTTCTATTGTAGTGTATTTGCAGATGCAAACTCTCGCATATTCCACTTCTTAAATTTCTACTTGATTTTGACAATATATGGATAAGCACCTCATTATGAGAAAGGGAAGGCCTGGAGGGCCTACTCTCCTTTGGATCTCATACATAGTGATCTGATGGGACCCTTCCCTCATCCATCCATCAACAAAGCAAAGTACGTGCTTACATTTATTGATGATTTCTCATGATACACTTGGGTGTATTTTCTCAGGAAGAAGTCCGAGGTTTTTGAGCATCTCAAAGACTTCAAGGAACATGAAAAGACCCAGTCCAGGAGAAATATCAAATCCCCCACATAGACAATGGGGGGAAATATGTGAACCAATATGTACGACATCTTTGTTAAGAGGAAGGTATACAAATTAAATACACAATATCTTACACTCCACACAAGAACATAGTAGCCGAGAGGAAGAAAAGATACCTCAAGGATATGGCCACTTTCATGTTGCATGCACAATATCTACCACCCAAGATTTGGGTTGAGGAACTTAGCTGTGCCAACCACATTTAGAACATATATATTCACATATATTTCAAGGATTGGAATCCATTTGAGGCATGGAGCGACAACAAATTGGAAGTCACCCACATCCGAATATTTGGATCACATGCATATTCATGGGATATACAGATGGTGTGAAGGGTTAAATGTTACTTGATCCATTTACTGACAAGCTCATCATTGAGCACAATGTTCATTTTGAGGAAACTCCCTTGCATGCATTGTTAAATCCACATGCATATATCTCTATACCACTACCTACACCAGACATCAATGATGATGAGTCCACTCACTCATATCATGGTTTAGATTTGAGTTATAAATATGATTCAAAATATGATGAGCACATCGATGATGAGCATGTAGATGTTGAGCCACCACAGATGCCAAAGTGGGTGTTGTAACATATATCAATATTGACTGTGCTGTGCAAGGTACAAATTTGTTCTCATTCATTTACATTTGATCATGTAATGGTAGCATTGGGTCTCCTTCAACAGCCCTTTTGAAGAATGTGTTGCTCCACTTGTTGATGGTTTGTTCCATGGCTACAATGCTATGGTTCTTGCATACGGACATACTGGTTCTAGTAAGACATATACCATGGACACTGGTTAAGGTGATAGTGGTGAAATAGGAATTATTCCTCAGGTTTTGGCGAAAGAATGGCAAGCGGCCATCATGAAGGGTTTTGCTTTCCTACAATGGTTACACATTTAATCATGTCCCAAGAGACAAGCAAGAACACTCGAAGGAGCCATATTATGCCTAAGATTTTCCCATTGAAGGCCAGAAGGTGTGTTGAGTCTACTAGATGACCATTTGAGTGACCTATGTGCCATTAATTGAAGTTGTGTATTTGGGATTGAATCTACCCTATATGAGCATTGTTATAAGCATTGTAATAATAACACATGCGTATGGAGTTATTTAGAATAGAGGGAATAAATATAATCATGCATTTCATGTCCTATTACAGGGCAGGGTTTGATACAAAGTTTCTTTATGGTTCAAGTTTTTAGCAGAGAGGCTCCTCGCCATTGATTTTAAAATTATAGCATCAACTGTTAGATTATCATACTGGTGAACATATATTTCGTCCTTCTTAGACAACAGGTTCAACTGTTGCCTTGTTCACTTCACCCACCTCAGCCATGAAATCAATGGTCGTCCTAGACAAAACTTGATGCAAGTAATGAAATGCCAGCTAGTGCAAATACTTGAACTCAGAATTTTGTTACAGGTGTGAGAACTTATCAATCAAAAGTAACCAGAGTCAGGTAATGGATGTCTTGGTTTATCTTATGAAAAACTGGTGATGATGCATCTTTTGATGGAACTTACAGAAAATCTTTACATAGTCTCGAATGTATCAACTTCTATGGATACAACTTCTGTATTTTCTCTTGTTCAAGCTCCCAAGGGGATAAGGAGGCCTTGCAGATAAGGAAAACAACAACGAGCTAGATAAGTGAATTGGAATTTGGAAGGTGATGCACACTGTATAAGACTCTAGTGCATCAAAGATACTACGAAGAGGAGTTGTTGGAGTTCTATTTGAAGAAAGGGGTTCAAGGAAGCTACCAACTGAACATTTATAGAATCGTACCAACGTTGGACTTGTACCGATATGTTCCCTGGGAACTACCAGGTTACTGGAAGGCCATCAGTTCAGACAGAGTAGTTCGCAACAAGCTACTTCATTGCATCGGTCTAAAGAAAACACTCGTTTTTTACAAAGGAAAAGGTCTACGTGGGAAGAAGACGGATTGGAACATGAACGAATACGGTTTCTGAGATTTCATCTCGTCGACGCCCAGGAAGAAGATGGATATGGTGCTATGTTGGATATACAGAAAGGTGGTTTCTCATAAGTTGATGGAACAATGAGCCAAGAGTGATCACCTTGAGAAAGAACAATTTGTTTTAGTTGGTGATGAATATGCCGAGAAGTATCATTTAATCATACTTAATGGAAGCTGCCAATTATCAAATCCAGTGAGAGACACCACAATTTATTTATTACCTAATAAGATTCTTTTGCTTCGCATCACCCATTATCAGAATGTATGGACGTAAGAGGTCAAATGTTGAGTGGGGGTGTCAGGTTTTTGAGTGGTTCCTCCCTCAATGGCACGACCGTTAACGTAGAGATTCTTATTCTGGGGTACTTTCCACCCCACAGACACTGAAAACCTCATCATCACAACTGGAATCTATGATCACAAACGATATTTCCGGTGGCTGCATACAGTCTGCATGGTTAGACGAAAATACAAGGTGGTTTGGGGGGGAGTTATTTGTCTAAAGATGAATCAGAGTGGTTACGAAAACCCATTCTGAAACGGAGAAGCAATAAAATAGACTGCATCATTATGTGAACGCTCCTGATGTTGGTATCATCCATACGCCACTAAGAGATTAACAAATGGCTGAAAGATTAGTAAGCTGTCAGAGCATGGACAACGCTAAGTAAAACGGATACGCATTCATCAAAGCCGGATCCATGAAACTCTGAAGCTTTTCCTCAGGATTTGACCCTTCGATCAGAACCCTAAGTGCATTCCACAACATAGCTTCCTTGTGCGCATCTCCATGCCCGGGAAAAGCCGCGGGTTTTCCAGAGAAAATATCTCAGACATCTGCTATATTTCGGATATTGCTTGTATTAAATGCACCCGAAGAAAAGAACCGTGATGGGCTGCTTAGGCGCCTTTCGATGTGGTGTTATTCAAATAGTGTATTCTTTTACTCTAGACAAAATAACTTCTGTGCTGTTTGTCATAGACAGAAACGAGCTCGGTCATAAAATCAAAATCTATGGCATCGCTTTTATAGTTCTTGCAGTTCTAGTTTTTAGAACGCATTTGATTCAACATTACAACTTTGCAAGGATGGGCAAGTTTATATCAAGAAGGATCCGACAAAGAATGTTTTCAAAAATTCTTACATTCGAAGTTAGCTGGTTCGATCTTGACCAAAATTCCAATGGAGCAGTTTGCTCAAGGCTGGATGAAGAAGTTAATACTGTGAAATCCTTGGTTGCGGACCGTATTTCACTATTAGCGGAGTTTATCTCTGGAATTATTGTGTCCTTTGTTCTAGGATTAGCCTTATGATGGCAACTTGCTATTGTGTTAATCGGTCTGCAACCCCTGCTGGTTGTTTGTTGCTACACTAAGTTCTCCTTCACACCATCTCGCGTAAATTAACTAGGGAACAGGATGAACGAAGACAAGTGGCTTCAGAATGTTTTACGCATCATAGCACCATAGCAACCTTTTTCTCTTAGGAAAAATTTATTCAGTTGTTTGACTGCACACAAGCAAGTCCACACGAGGAGATTAAGAAACAGTCATGGTACGCAGGATTGGCCCTGGGGACAAGACAATTTATAACATTATGCTATGTGCCTTTCGTTTACTGAACGGGTTGAATGATAGTAGAAGTAGGCACAATGAAGATGTTCTCAAGGCCCTCGTCTTACGACTTTCAAACTGCTATTTCTTTTAGTAACAGGACAACTACCATTTTTTAAGATCATATCTGATCTTGAAGATGCACATCAGAGTGCCATTTTTTGAGGTATAAGATGTTTTAAATCCTTTAGTTAGAGCTTCATGCTACGCACAGTGTTCAACGGAGTTAATACCATCAAAGATGCTTGAATATTATTATTTACCAGGAGGTGTAGCAACAGTTGTGGTCCTGATAAATGAAAAATGAAAATGCATCCATACGCATGTAGGAAACTTCTCCGAAACTTCTCCGAAACTTCTCCGGGCTTGGCAGGTGAGGATAGATCATGAGCCCAATATCCAAAGCCACAACTTCCAAGTGTCAAGGAAGGGATGATGAGGTGTCAACATATTTAGCAACGGTCTAACGAGCCAACAATGCATCTGTCGGTCGCAGAGTGCCAGGAAGACGAATCGGTTCACATTTCCAGGAACACTAAGAGTTTTGTTTAGATTTTTTCTCTTTTAAAAGAATGATGTATGTAACACCAAAGGAAGGTGGGGGCGCATGAGCGCAGCACTAGGCAAACCTCTTTTGAAGAGGGTTTCATTGTAATTAATGAGTTTTTGTAGACCAGATTGGAGTAATAAAGACAATTTTTTGCTTGCGACTGTGAGATTCATCACGGTCGATTTCTTTCAATATGTTTTTCTTCTTTTTAGCTGTGTTAAATCTGTTCGGATTTCATTATAGATGTTCCTTACTCATAGTTGATATTGTCTTTACCATATCTTTATGTCTTCCTTAATCCATCACGATTGCATTACATTTTTTTTTCTTCTAACCGATGTGCTTCGTTATACTTAAGTATGATCACTACTATAACGAAAGGATTTGGGTTTTCTGTAATTGTTTATTGTCTTTCCTCTGCACCAACTATCAGTGGTGTAAGACCAATCTGCATTTTCAGAATTCTGCATATATCCTTTGCTACGTCGGCCTTTCCCTTTTCTTTCTGCTACCGCATCATGATTTATTAAAGTGCTGAAAGATAGACTTACTTTGCCTCACTTTCCACAAGTTATTTGATCTCTGCTATTGTCTCTTTTCCTCGGTTTTCATTTGACTCCATGCCCAGTGGACCATTTCCCTGGTTTAACCCCCAAACTCCAAAAAATCCAAGACCATCATTCACCCATAAATCTGCCCACCATTTTCACGCTTACTTCAATTTATTTTGTGACATTTTTCGAGAGATCCCTCTCGGGTTGGGGGAGGGTAGCCTTCCAATCCAAAGTGGTTCGAGGTTGCCTCGGGATTGATTTGCTGCAACCCATTTTAGTTCTGAGTGTCAACATTCTGGCGCCGTTGCCAGGGATTTTCAAAGTTGATATCTATCCTTGGGAGAACGACATTGTTACAGTACTATGGCCCGGTTGAGCAGCCGGTCATAGGAAAATATTGGTTGCACATGCTCTGGCGATTCCATTAAAAGTTTCTGATGGTGATTTCACAGGCAGGAGAACTCAGAATTGCAGCTTTCACGCTAGGTCGCCCAATGGATGGAGGCACCCGGTCTATTATTCTTGGCACTTTACGAGAAAGTACGATCCCTAGAGGGAGCCGATGTTGTAACATATATCAATATTGACTGTGCTTCCCAAGGTACAAATTGGTTCTCATTCATTTACATTTGATCATGTAATGGTAGCATTGGGTTTCCTTCAACAACCCTTTTGAAGAATGTGTTGCTCCACTTGTTGATGGTTTGTTCCATGGCTACAATGCTACGGTTCTTGCATACGGATAGACTGGTTCTAGTAAGACAGATACCATGGACACTGGTTAAGGTGATAGTGGTGAAATAGGAATTATTCCTCAGGTTTTGGCGAAAGAATAACAAGCGGCCATCATGAAGGGTTTTTCTTTCCTACAAAATTACTCATTTAATCATGTCCCAGGAGCCAAGCAAGAACACTCGAAGGAGCCATATTATGCCTAAGATTTTCCCATTGAAGGCCAGAACGTGTGTTGAGTTTACTAGATGACCATTTGAGTGACCTATGTGCCATTAATTGAAGTTGTGTATTTGGGCGTGAATCTGCCCTATATGAGCATTGTTATAAGTGTTGTAACAATAACACATGCGTATGGACTTATTTAGAACAAATGGAATAAATATAATCTTGCATTTCATGTCCTTTTACAGGGCAGGGTTTGATACAAAGTTTCTTTATGGTTCAAGTTTTTAGCAGAGAGGCTCCTCGCCATTGATTTTAAACTCATAACATCAACTGTTAGATTATCATACTGGTGAACATCTATTTCGTCCTTCTTAGACAACAGGTTCAACTATTTCCTTGTTCACTTCACCCACCTCAGCCATGAAATCAATGGTCGTCTTAGACAAAAATTGATGCAAGTAATGAAATGCCAGCTAGTGCATATACTTGAACTCACGATTTTGTTACAGGTGTGAGCACTTATCAACCAAAAGTAACCAGAGTCAGGTAATGGATTTCTTGGCTTCTCTTATGAAAAAATGGTGATGATGCATCTTTTGATGGCACTTACAAAAAATCTTTACATAGTCTCGAATGTATCAACTTCTATGGATACAACTTCTGTATTTTCTCTTGTTGAAGCTCCCAAGGGGATAAGGAGGCCTTGCAGAGAAGGAAAACAACAACAAGATGGATAAGTGAATTGGAATTTGGAAGGCGATGCACACCGTAGAAGACTCTAGTGCATCAATGATACTGCGAAGAGGAGTTGTTGGAGTTATATTTGAAGAAAGGGGTTCAAGGCGGGTACCCACTGAACATTGATAGAATCGTACCAACGTTGGACTTGTACCGATATGTTCCCTGGGAACTACCAGGTTACTGGAAGGCCATGGGTTCAGACAGAGAAGTTCGCAACAAGCTACTTCATTGCATCGGTCTGAAGAAAACACTCATTTTTTACAAAGGAAAAGGTCCGCATGGAAAGAAGATGGATTGGAACATGAATGAATACGGTTTGTGAGAGTTCATCTCGTCGACGCCCAGGAAGAATATGGATATGGTGCTATGTTGGATATACAGAAAGGTGGTTTCTCATAAGTTGATGGAACAATGAGCCAAGAGTGATCACCTTGAGAAAGAATGATTTGTTTTAGTTGGTGATGAATATGCCGAGAAGTCTCATTTAATCACACTCAATGGAAGCTGCCAATTATCAAATCCAGTGAGAGACACCACAATTTCTTTATTAGCTAATAAGAGTCTTCTGCTTCGCATCGCCCATTATCAGAATGTATGGACGTAAGAGGTCAAATGTTGAGTGGGGGTGTCAGGTTTTTGAGTGGTTCCGCCCTCAATGGCACGACCGTTAACGTAGAGATTCTTATTCTGGGGTACTTTCCACCCCACAGACACTGCAAACCTCATCATCACAACTGGCATCTTTGATCACGGACAATCTTGCTAGTGGCTGCATACAGTTTGCATGGTTAGATGAAAATACAAGGTGGTTTGGGGGGGAGTTATTCGTCTAAAGATGAATCAGAGTGTAACACACCCACTATCATAATTTTAAAAATTTTGGGTTAATCTCCCACAAATGAGAAATCTCTAGAAACCGGCATTTGCGAAACGCCAATCCCTGGTTAAATATCGGGATTCGGGGTTTCGGAGGTTACGGTGTCGAGGGTCCCTGTCCTCTCAAATCCCCGATCACCGACGGAACGAATTTCCGATGCACCCCTTGGGAGCCTCAGCCCTGCTTGGTTAAGCCTTTGGTCCATACGACCACAACGTTCACAAGACCACAGTCTTAATTCTTGTCGGGGCTTGGCGCCTTTCAATGTCATGGCGCACAAGTCCTCTGGAATCTCGACGCGCCTTTACACTGGCTAGCCCCCTTGGCTATACCATGGTCCATGTGACCACTTATCATATGACTGCAGCCGTATAACCTTCCATCGGGGTTTCGGCATTTGCGATGACACAAAACACCTATACCCGGGGCTCGTGATATCCCGATCCCCGATTCTCTCCGGATGCTCTCCCCGTGTCCCTTGTATCAACGACTCATGATGGTATCAGGATTTCTCATATCGCGGTTTTGTAATGTAAGGGTTTCATGTCCTTGAAATCCCCGATACGCCGATTCCCGATTTGCCGAACTCTGACTTTCTGGGATCTCTCGCCACGCGTCCTCGCTGATGGAAGGTGTTGATCCCATCGAGAAATCGCAGATCGCGATTTCCTGTTGCAAAATTTCCTTACCATCGAAACTTTCGATGAACAAAACTCCGACGACGCCCAATCCCTTGCCACCTGTCTTCGCAGACGAACAACCCAGATTGATTCTCGGGGTTTCGGGACTTATGATGTCCCGATCCTCATGGCCTCGAGAACTCTGATTTTCCGATGGGCCAATCGCCGATGGTTCTCGATGGAAGCCACCTATCTCACAGATGGACGGCTATGATTGTACCGGGGTTTTCCTATGGGTTTCCCGACTCTTCCTAGATGATGGACACCTGTCCTTCACTCTAACTCTAGTGGTCCCACCTTGCTTACGTCACCGTCGAGATATCGCCGATCGTGATTCCCAGTGACGGTGTTTCCTTATCTTCGAAAACCCCGATTTCCCGATCCATGACTCTACGAGATCCTCTGACACTCGTCCTGTACAATGGACGGTCCAGATCTAATCGGGAAATCGCGTATCGCGATTTCAATATGCAACGGTTCTATACTCCCCAAATCTCCGATGGTAAAAATCTCGACGCCTCCCAAACACTGACACGTGTCCTGCCGAGATCAACGGTTAGGATCCATTCTCGGGATTTCGAGGACCACAAGGTCTCGATTCTCAGACTCAACAAAACCCCGATGAACCTGTTGTCCCGATGACTTCTCCGGGATGTTGACACGTGTCCTTCCGAGATCAACGGCTAGGACTCTTCCTCTGCACACTAGAGTTTAACTCCGGCGCATCTTCTCCAGATCTGCCGGTTGTCGGGACTATGATCCAAGATCCGACGGTTCAGATCATTTCCTCGCATGCCTACCCCTGCGCTTAACCCTTGCGCAGCTTCTCTAGATCCAACGGCTGACGGGTAATTGGACCGAGATCTAACGGTCTAGATTCGTTCGTTTGGGTCTTGGAGTTTACGATCCCAATTTCTCGTTGCTCACGATGATAGAGGACAAAGTGTCACGGTATGTAACGCCTTTGTTACTTCCATCAATCTAATGGTCGTGAATGACTATGGGTCCTCCGACGAGATCTCATCCTTCGACTTATTTCGTCTCATAACACTACTATCTTGGAACCTTAATAGGATCGTTCCTCCTCGTACAGGGTTAATAAGGTCTGTGCGTTCGAGTCCCTATTCTGGGTTCTTGGTGAACCTTTCCGAGGAGGGAATCTCTGTGAAGAGATCCTTACCGGGGCATTCCCGGGAGTAGATAAAGGGAGACAGCTTCCCGAGAGAGGCTGGGCATGATTAGATTCATTTATCAATGTAAGTCAAGCACGGTTTCCTCGGTGTTAAGCATATATCGACTCATTCATATCAAGCACTACGCAGACATTCTCACGCTGAAATCATTTACTATCTCATGGTTATATGAGATAATATCTACTCCTTATTTAAAAATTACTGCACAGACATTCTTTCATAGAAAACATTTACAATTCCACCAGTCTATGAACATATGTGACAGCATATAAATTTCAAATGCAATATAAGCAAAACACTTATCAGAAATAACTTCAGCAATGGAAGCAACTGCTGAGAGGGGTGCTCGTTTCCACCCAACCGTAGGCGTAGTGACTCCTAATGGATTTACCACTAGCCACCCCCGAGATGAGACCACGATGTCCTAAGACCTGCGTCTCTCTGTCTTCCAGTGCCCAGGAGCAAAGGTTGCAATCCCCTCCTCTCTGCGGTCACTCACTCTGCATAGAACTCCAGAGTTCCCCTCGCGTCCGCCCTTTTCAATCGCTTCTGCCATACGCCTTATCCTCTCGCGAGGTTGCGTGTGGCATGATTACCCTCGTCTTGTTCAGTCATGATGGCTCTACAGATAGGCGGTTCACCTCCCCATCCCTCATCAAGCCATCAACCTACCAGCCTGCAAGGCATTTATTTCAGGGCTAGCGAGCTGCTTTTGGTTCTCCAGGCCAGTGGAGTCCAAATACGGTATTTTAATTCTTGGTGGAAGTTAATGCCCCTTTTTCAAGGTTCCCTCCACCACCATCGTGGTATCTTTTCTGCACATCCCCTCTCAACAGTTCTGCTATAAATTCAAACTTGTCATTTACATTCATTGACCTCTTCCTGCAGGTCCATTTACAACACATATTCATACTTATGAGTTTTTGCCATAGTCCTTGGCCAGTTTAGTTATATTTACAATCTGGGGGAAACAGGGTGTTACAATTCCCTCCCCCTTAAAAAGGAACATTGTCCTCGATGTTCTTAGCTATTAACATGAATTGCATGTACAGAAGTAAACAAAATCGGATATGCCTGTCTCAAGGCATCCTCCATTTCCCATGTAGCCTCATCTGGGCCAAAATGTTTCCATTGCACCTTGACCTGTGCAATGGTTCTGTTCCGGAGTTGGGTTTCCCTTTTTTCCAATATGCATTGGGGTTCTAGCAGGAATTCTCCCTCCGGTTCCACCTGGATCACATACCAGTCAATTATATGATTAGCATCATGTACATATTTCTTTAATAAGGAAACATGGAAAAAATTATGTGCTTTTACGGTGGAAGGAAGTGCTAGCCGATAGGCTACATGTCCCACTCTGTCTAGAACCTCAAAAGGTCCACAATACCGGGGTGCCAATTTGGCACAAGCTCCCATTTTTAGGGAACTCCTTTTGGGCTTAATTTTGAGATATACACGATCTCCTATTTGGAACTCTCTTGGAATTCTCTTTTGATCAACATAGCTTTTCTGTCGGTTCTGAGCGACCTTCAGATTTTGTTTTATTTGAGTCACTTGCTATTCCATTTCTCTCAACATGTCAGGTCCAAAAGAAACCCTATTCACAGGATTGCTCCAGCTGACTGGAGTATTACATTGTCTACCATAGAGGACCTCGAATGGGATCATCTTTAAGGATGCTTGGTAGCCATTGTTGTAGGCAAATTCTACCAATGGCAGGTAGTCTTCCCATTTCCTAG
>ML798183.1:157982-190218 GCA_009831015.1 Picea engelmannii
AAGGTGCCCTCCACCACCATCGTGGTCTCTTTTCCGCACATCCCCTCTCAGCAGTTCTGCTATAAATTCAAACTTGTCATTTACATTCATTGACCTCTTCCTGCAGGTCCATTTACAACACATATTCATACTTATGAGTTTTTTCCATAGTCCTTGTCCAGTTCAGTTATATTTACAATCTGGGGGAAACAGGGTGTTACACAAAGTGGTTACAAAAACCCATTCTGAAACGGAGAAGCAATAAAATGGACTGCATCATTATGAAAACTCTCCTGATGTTGGTATCATCCATATGCCACTAAGCGATTAACAAATGGCTGAAAGATTAGTAATCTGTCAGAGCATGGACAACGCTAAGTAAAACAGATACGCATTCATCAAAGCCGGATCCATGAAACTCTGAATCTTTTCCTCGGGATTCGAAACTTCGATCAGAACCCTAAGTGTATTCCACAACATAGCTTCCTTGTGCGCATCTCCATGCCCGGGAAAATCCGCGGGTTTTCTAGAGAAAATATCTCAGACATCTCCTATATTTCGGATATTTCTTGTATTAAATGCGCCCAAAGAAAAGAACCGTGATGGGCTGCTTAGGCGCCTTTGGATGTGGTGTTATTCAAATAGTGTATTATTTTACTCTAGACAAAATAGCTTCTGTGCTGTTTATCATAGACAGAAACGAGCTCGGTCATAAAATCAAAATCTATGGCATAGATTTTATAGTTCTTGCAGTTCTGGTTTTCAGAACGCATTTGATTCAACATTACAACTTTGCAAGGAAGGGCGAGTTTCTATCAAAAGTGATCTGGCAAAGAATGTTTTCGAAAATTCTTACATTCGAAGTCAGCTGGTTCGATCTGGACCAAAATTCCAATGGAGCAGTTTGCTCAAGGCTGGCTGGAGAAGTTAATACTGTGAAATCCTTGGTTGCGAATCATCTTTCACTATTAGCGGAGTTTATCTCTGGAATTATTGTGTCCTTCGTTCTAGGATTAGCCTTATCATGGCAACTTTCTATTGTGTTAATTGGTGTGCAGCCCGTGCTGGTTGTTTGTTTCTACACTAAGTTCTCCTTCACACCGTCTCACATAAATTAACTAGGGCACAGGATGAACGAAGAAAAGTGGCTTCAGAATGTTTTACGCATCATAGCACCATAACAAGCTTTTGCTCTCAGGACAAAGTTATTTAGTTGTTTGACTGCACACAGGCAAGTCCACACGAGGAGATTAAGAAACAATCATGGTACGGAGGATTTTCCCTGGGGACAAGACAATTTATAGCACTATGCTATGTGCCTTTCGTGAACTGAATGGGTCAAATGATAGAAGAAGCAAGCACAACGAAGATGTTCTCAAGGCGCTCGTCTTACGGCTTTCAAACCGTTATTTCTTTTAGTAACAAGACAACTACCATTTTTTAAGATCATATTTGATCTTGAAGATGCACATCAGAGTGCCATTTTTTGAGGTATAAGATGTTTTAAATCCTTTAGTTAGAGCTTCATGCTGCGCACAGTGTTCAACGGAGTTAAGACCATCAAAGATGCTTGAATATTATTATTTACCAGGAGGTGTAGCAACAGTTGTGGACCTGATAAATGAAAGATAAAAATGCATCCATACGCATGTAGGAAACTTCTCCGAAAATTCTCAGGGCTTGGCAGGTGAGGATAGATCATGAGCCCAATATCCAAAGCTGTAACTTACATGCGTCAAGGAAGGGATGCTGAGGTATCAAAATATTTAGCAACGGTCTAACGAGCCAACAATGCATCTGTCAGTCACAGAGTGCCAGGAAGACGAACCGATTCACATTTCCAGGAACACTAAGAGTTTTGTTTAGATTTTTTCTCTTTTAAAATAATGATGTATGTAACACCAAAGGAAGGTGGTGGCGCATGAGCGCAGCACTGGGGAAATCTCTTTCGAAGAGGGTTTCATTGTAATGACTGATTTTTTGAAAACCAGATTGGAGTAATAAAGACGATTTTTTACTTGCGACTGTGAGATTCATCACGGTCGATTTCTTTCAGCATGTTTTTCTTCTTTTCAGCTGTGTTAAATCTGTTCGGATTTCATTATAGATGTTCCTTACTCATAGTTGATATTGTCTTTACCATATCTTTATGTCTTCCTTAATCCATCACGATTGCATTACATTTTGTTTTCTTCTAACCGATGTGCTTCGTTATACTTTAGTACGACCACTACTATAACGAAAGGATTTGGGTTTTCTGTAATTGTTTATTGTCTTGCCTCTGCACCATCTATCAGCGGTGTAAGACCAATCTGCATTTTCTGAATTCTGCATATATCCTTTTCTACGTCGGCCTTTCCCTTTTCTTTCTGCTACCGCATCATGATTTATCAAAGCGCTGAAAGATAGACTTACTTTGCCTCACTTTCTGCAAGTTATTTGATCTATGCTATTGCCTCTTTTCCTCGGTTTTCATTTGACTCCATGCCCAATGGACCATTTCCCTGGTTTAACCCCCAAACTCCAAAAAATCCAAGACCATCATTCACCCATAATTCTGCCCACCGTTTTCACGCTTACTTCAATTTATTTTGTGACATTTTTTGAGAGATCCCTCTCGGGTTGGGGGAGGGTAGCCTTCCAATCCAAAGTGGTTCAAGGTTGCCTCGGGATTGATTTGCTGCAACCCATTTCAGTTCTGAGTGTCAACATTCTGGCGCCATTGCCAGGTATTTTCAAAGTTGATATCTATCTCTGGGAGAACGACATTGTTACAGTCCTATGGCCTGGTTGAGCAGCCGGTCATAGAGAAATATTGGTTGCACATGCTTTGGCGACTCCATTAAAAGTTTCTGATGGTGATTTCACTGGCAGGAGAACTCAGAATTACAGCTTTCACGCTAGGTCTCCCAATGGATGGAGGCACCTGGTCTACTGTTCTTGGCACTTTACGAGAAAGTACCATCCCTAGAGGGAGTCGATGTTGTAAAAGATATCAATATTGACTGTGCTGCCCAAGGTACAAATTGGTTCTCATTCATTTACATTTGATCATGTAATGGTAGCATTGGGTCTCCTTCAACAAACCCTTTGAAGAATGTATTGCTCCACTTGTTGATGGTTTGTTCCATGGCTACAATGCTACAGTTCTTGCATACAGATAGACTGGTTCTAGTAAGACATATACCATGGACACTGGTTAAGGTAATAGTGGTGAAATAGGAATTATTCCTCAGGTTTTGGCGAAAGAATGGAAAGCGTCCATCATGAAGGGTTTTTCTTTCCTACAATGGTTACACATTTAATCATGTCCCAGGAGCCAAGAAAGAACACTCAAAGGAACCATATTATGCCTAATATTTTCCCATTGAAGGCCAGAAGGTGCGTTGAGTCTACTAGATGACCATTTGAGTGACCTATGTGCCATTAATTGAAGTTGTGTATTTGGGCTTGAATCTGCCCTATATGAGGATTGTTATAAGCGTTGTAACAATAACACATGCGTATGGACTTATTTAGAACAGAGGGAATAAATATAATCATGCATTTCATGTCCTGTTACAGGGCAGGGTTTGATACAAAGTTTCTTTATGGTTCAAGTTTTTAGCAGAGAGGCTCCTCGCCATTGATTTTAAACTCATAGCATCAAATGTTAGATTATCATACTGGTGAACATCTATTTCGTCCTTCTTAGACAATAGGTTCAACTGTTGCCTTGTTCACTTCACCCACCTCAGCTATGAAATCAATGGTCGTCTTAGACAAAACTTGATGCAAGTAATGAAATGCCAGCTAGTGCAGATACTTGAACTCACGATTTCGTTACAGGTGTGAGCACTTATCAATCAAAAGTAACCAGAGTCAGGTAATGGATGTCTTGGCTGCTCTTATGAAAAACTGGTGATGATACATCTTTTGATGGCACTTACAGAAAATATTTACATAGTCTCGAATGTATCAACTTCTATGGATACAACTTCTGTATTTTCTCTTGTTCAATCTCCCAAGGGGATAAGGAGGCCTTGCAGAGAAGGAAAACAACAATGAGTTGGATAAGTGAATTGGAATTTGGAATGCCATGCACACTGTAGAATTCTCTAGTGCATTAATGATACTGCGCAGAGGAGTTGTTGGAGTTCTATTTGAAGAAAGGGGTTCAAGGCAACGACCCACTGAACATTGATAGAATCGTACCAACATTGGACTTGTACCGATATGTTCCCTGGGAACTACCAGGTTATTGGAAGGCCATGGGTTCAGACAGAGAAGTTCGCAACAAGCTACTTCATTACATTGGTCTGAAGAAAACACTCGTTTTTTACAAAGGAAAAGGTCCGCGTGGGAAGAAGATGGATTGGAACATGAACGAATACGGTTTGTGAGATTTCATCTCGTCGACGCACAGGAAGAAGATGGATATGGTGCTATGTTGTATATACAGAAAGGTGGTTTCTCATAAGTTGATGGAACAATGAGACAAGAGTTATCACCTTGAGAAATAATGATTTGTTTTAGTTGGTGATGAATATTCCGAGAAGTCTCATTTAATCACACTTAATGGAAGATGCCAATTATCAAATCCAGTGAGAGACACCAAAATTTCTTTATTACCTAATAAGATTCTTCTGCTTCACATCGCCCATTATCAGAATGTATGGACGTAAGAGGTCAAATGTTGAGTGGGGTTGTCAGGTTTTTGAGTGGTTCCGCCCTCAATGGCATGTCCGTTAACGTAGAGATGCTTATTCTGGGGTACTTTCCACCCCACAGACACTGCAAAGCTCATCATCACAACTGGCATGTCTGATCACAGACAATATTTACGGTGGCTGCATACAATATGCATGGTTAGACGAAAATACAAGGTGGTTTGGTGGGGAGTTATTCGTCTAAAGATGAATAAGAGTGGTTACGAAAACCCGTTCTGAAACGGAGAAGCAATAAAACGGACTGCATCATTATGCGAATGCTCCTGATGTTGGTATCATCCATACGCCACTAAGCGATTAACAAATGGCTGAAATATTAGTAAGCTGTCAGAGCATGGACAACGCTAAGTAAAATGGATACACATTCATCAAAGCCGGATCCATGAAACTCTGAAGCTTTTCCTCAGGATTCGACCCTTCGATCAGAACCCTAAGTGTATTCCACAACATAGCTTCCTTGTGCGCATCTCCATGACTGGGAAAAGCCTCGGGTTTTCCAGAGAAAATATCTCAGAGATCTCCTATATTTCGGATATTGATTTTATTAAATGCGCCTGAAGAAAAGAACTGTGATGGGCTTCTTAGGCGCCTTTGGATGTGGTGTTATTCAAATAGTGTATTCTTTTACTCTAGACAAAATAGCTTCTGTGGTGTTTGTCATAGACAGAAACGAACTCGGTCATAAAATCATAATCTATGGCATCGCTTTTATAGTTCTTGCAGTTCTAGTTTTCATAACACATTTGATTCAACATTACAAATTTGCAAGGGCGGGTGAGTTTCTATCAAGAAGGATCCGACAAAGAATGTTTTTGAAAATTATTAAATTCGAAGTCAGCTGGTTCGATCTGGACCAAAATTCCAATGGAGCAGTTTGCTCAAGGCTGGCTGAAGAAGTTAATACTGTGAAATCCTTGGTTGCGTACCGTCTTTCACTATTAGTGGAGTTTATCTCTGGAATTATTGTGTCCTTCGTTCTAGGATTAGCGTTATCATGGCAACTTTCTATTGTGTTAATTGGTGTGCAGCCCCTGCTTGTTGTTTGTTGCTACACTAAGTTCTCCTTCACAGCATCTCGCGTAAATTAAATAGGGCACAGGATGAACGAAGACAAGTGGATTCAGAATGTTTTACGCATCATAGCACCATAGAAACCTTTTGCTTTCAGGACAAAGTTATTTAGTTGTTTGACTGCACATAGGAAAGTCCACACGAGGAGATTAAGAAACAATCATGGTACGCAGGATTGGCCCTGGGGACAAGACAATTTATAGCACTATGCTATGTGCCTTTCGTGTACTGAACCGGTCGAATGATAGCAGAAGCAAGCACAACTAAGATGTTCTCAAGGCGCTCGTCTTACGACTTTCAAACCGCTATTTCTTTTAGTAACAGGACAACTACCATTTTTTAAGATCATATCTGATCTTGAAGATGCACATTATAGTGCCATTTTTTGAGGTATAAGATGTTTTAAATCCTTTAGTTAGAGCTTCATGCTGCGCACAGTGTTCAATAGAGTTAAGACCATCAAATATGCCTGAATATTATTATTTACCAGGAAGTGTAGCAGCAGTTGTGGACCTGATAAATGAAAAATGAAAATGCATCCATACGCATGTAGGAAACTTCTCCGAAAATTCTCAGGGATTGGCAGGTGAGGATAGATCATGAGCCCAATATCCAAATCCGCAGCGTCCAAGTGTCAAGGAAGGGATGACGAGGTGTCAAAATATTTAGCAACGGTCTAACGAGCCAACAATGCATCTGTCAGTCGCAGAGTGCCAGGAAGACGAACCGGTTCACATTTCCAGGAACACTAAGAGTTTTGTTTAGATTTTTTCTCTTTTAAAAGAATGATGTATGTAACACCAAAGGAAGGTGGGGGCGCATGAGCACAACACTGGGGAAACCTATTTCGAAGAGGGTTTCATTGTAATGACTGAGTTTTTCTAAACCAGATTGGAGTAATAAAGACGATTTTTTGCTTGTGACTGTGAGATTCATCACAATCGATTTCTTTCTGCATGTTTTTCTTCTTTTCATCTGTGTTAAATCTATTCAGATTTCATTATAGATGTTCCTTACTCATAGTTGATATTGTCTTTACCATATCTTTATGTCTTCCTTAATCCATCACGATTGCATTACATTTTGTTTTCTTCTAACCGATGTGCTTCGTTATACTTTATTACGACCACTACTATAACGAAAGGATTTGGGTTTTCTGTAATTGTTTATTGTCTTTCCTCTGCACCATCTATCAACAATGTAAGACCAATCTGCATTTTTAGAATTCTTCATATATCCTTTGCTACGTCGGCCTTTCCCTTTTCTTTTCGCTTCCGCATCATGATTTATCAAAGCGCTGAAAGATAGACTTACTTTGCCTCACTTTCCGCAAGTTATTTGATCTCTTCTATTGTCTCTTTTCCTCGGTTTTCATTTGACTCCATGCCCAATGGACCATTTCCCTGGTTTAACCCCCAAAATCCTAAAAATCCAAGACCATCATTCCCGCATAAATCTTCCCACCGTTTTAACACTTACTTCAATTTATTTTGTGACATTTTTCGAGAGATCCCTCTCAGATTGGGGGAGGGCAGCCTTCCAATCCAAAGTGGTTTGAGGTTGCCTCGGGATTGATTTGCTGCAACCCATTTCAGTTCTGAGTGTCAACATTTTGGTGCCGTTGCCGATGATTTTCGAAGTTGATATCTATCCCTGGGAGAATGACATTATTACAGTCCTATGGCCTGGTTGAGAAGCCGATCATAGGCAAATATTGGTTGCACATGCTCTGGCGACTCCATTAAAAGTTTCTGATGGTGATTTCACTGGCAGGAGAACTCATAATTGTATCTTTCACGCTAGGTCGCCCAATGGATGGAGGCACCTGGTCTACTGTTCTTGGCACTTTATGAGAAAGTACCATCCCTAGAGGGAGCCGATGTTGTAACAGATATCAATATTGACTGTGCTTCCCAGGGTACAAATTGGTTCTCATTCATTTACATTTGATCATGTAATGGTAGAATTGGGTCTTCTTCAAAAGCCCTTTTGAGAAATGTGTTGCTCCACTTGTTGATGGTTTTCTCCATGGCTACAATGCTACGGTTCTTGCATACGGGTAGACTGGTTCTAGTAAGACATATATCATGGAGACTGGTTAAGGTGATAGTGGTGAAATAGGAATTATTCCTTAGGTTTTGGCGAAAGATTGGAAAGCAACCATCATGAAGGGTTTTTCTTTCCTACAATGGTTACACATTTAATCATGTCCCAGGAGCCAAGAAAGAACACTCGAAGGAGCCATATTATGCCTAAGATTTTCCCATTGAAGGCCAGAAGGTGTGTTGAGTCTACTAGATGACCATTTGAGTGACCTATGTGCCATTAATTGAAGTTGTGTATTTGGGCTTGAATCTGCCCTATATGAGCATTGTTATAAGTGTTGTAACAATAACACATGCGTATGGACTTATTTAGAACAGAGGGAATAAATATAATCATGCATTTCATGTCCTGTTACAGGGCCAGGTTTGATACGAAGTTTCTTTATGGTTCAAGTTTTTAGCAGAGAGGCTCCTCGCCATTGATTTTAAACTCATAGCATCAACTGTTAGATTAGCATACTGGTGAACATCTATTTTGTCCTTCTTAGACAACAGGTTCAACTGTTTCCTTGTTCACTTCACCCACCTCAGCCATGAAATCAATGGTCGTCTTAGACAAAACTTGATGCAAGTAATGAAATGCCAGCTAGTGCAGATACTTGAACTCACAATATTTTTACAAGTGTGAGCACTTATCAATCAAAAGTAACCAGAGTCAGGTAATGGATGTATTGGCTGCTCTTATGAAAAACTGGTGATGATGCATCTTTTGATGGCACTTATAGAAAATCTTTACATAGTCTATGGATACAACTTTTGTATTTTCTCTTGTTCAAGCTCCCAAGGGGATAAGGAGGCCTTGCAGAGAAGGAAAACAACAACGAGCTGGATAAGTGAATTGGAATTTGGAAGGCGATGCACACTATAGAAGACTCTAGTGCATCAATGATACTGCGAAGAGGAGTTGTTTGAGTTCTATTTGAAGAAAGGGGTTCAAGGCGGCTACCCATTGAAAATTGATAGAATCGTACCAATGTTGGACTTGTACCGATATGTTCCCTGGGAACTACCAGGTTACTGGAAGGCCATGGGTTCAGACAGAGCAGTTCGCAACAAGCTACTTCATTGCATCAGTCTAAAGAAAACACTCGTTTTTTACAAAGGAAAAGGTCCGCGTGGGAAGAAGACGTATTGGAACATGAACGAATACGGTTTGTGAGATTTCATCTTGTCGACGCCCATGAAGAAGATGGATATGGTGCTATGTTGGATATAAAGAAAGGTGGTTTCTCATAAGTTGATGGAACAATGAGCCAAGAGTGATCACCTTGAGAAAGAACGATTTGTTTTAGTTGGTGATGAATATGCCGAGAAGTCTCATTTAACCACACTTAATGGAAGCTTCCAATTATCAAATCCAGTGAGAGACACCACAATTTCGTTATTACCTAATAAGAGTCTTCTGCTTCACATCGCCCATTATCAGAATGTATGGACGTAAGAGGTCAAATGTTGAGTGGGGGTGTCAGGTTTTTGAGTGGTTCCGCCCTCAATGGCATGATCGTTAACGTAGAGATGCTTATTCTGGGGTACTTTCCACCCCACAGACACTGCAAACCTTATCATCACAACTGGCATCTCTGATCACATACAATCTTTCCGGTGGCTGCATACAATCTGCATGGTTAGACAAAAATACAAGGTGGTTTGGTGGGGAGTTATTCGTCTAAAGATGAATTAGAGTGGTTATGAAAACCCGTTCTGAAACGGAGAAGCAATAAAACGGACTGCATCATTATGCGAACGCTCCTGATGTTGGTATCATCCATACGCCACTAGGGGATTAACAAATGGCTGAAAGATTAGTAAGCTGTCAGATCATGGACAACGCTAAGTAAAACAGAAACGCATTCATCAAAGCTGGATCCATGAAAATCTGAAGCTTTTCCTCGGGATTCGACCCTTCGATCAGAACCCTAAGTGTATTCCAGAGCATAGCTTCCTTGTGCGCATCTCCATGCCCGAGAAAATCCGCGGGTTTTCCAGAGAAATTATCTCAGACATCTCCTATATTTCGGATATTGCTTGTATTAAATGCGCCTGAAGAAAAGAACTGTGATAGGCTTCTTAGGCGCCTTTGGATGTGGTGTTATTCAAATAGTGTATTCTTTTACTCTAGACAAAATAGCTTCTGTGCTGTTTGTCATAGATAGAAACGAGCTCGATCATAAAATCAGAATCTATGGCATCGCTTTTATAGTTCTTGCAGTTCTGGTTTTCATAACACATTTGATTCAACATTACAACTTTGCAAGGATGGGGGAGATTCTATCAAGAAGGATCTGACAAAGAATGTTTTCGAAAATTATTACATTCAAAGTCAGCTGGTTCGATCTGGACCAAAATTCCAATGGAGCAGTTTGCTTAAGGCTGGCTGAAGAAGTTAATACTGTGAAATCCTTGGTTGCGGACCGTCTTTCACTATTAATGGAGTTTATCTCTGGAGTTATTGTGTCCTTCGTTCTAGGATTAGCCTTATCATGGAAACTTTCTATTGTGTTAATCGGTGTGCAGCCCCTGCTGGTTGTTTATTGCTACACTAAGTTCTCCTTCACACCATGTCGCGTAAATTAACTAGGGAACATGATGATCGAAGACAAGTGGCTTCAGAATGTTTTACGCATCATAGCACCATAGCAGCCTTTTTCTCTCAGGACAAAGTTATTCAGTTGTTTGACTGCACACAGGCAAGTCGACATGAGGAGATTAAGAAACAATCATGGTACGCAGGATTGGCCTTGGGGACAAGATAGTTTATAGAACTATGCTATGTGCCTTTTGTGTACTGAATGGGTCGAATGATAGCAGAATCAGGCACAACGAAGATGTTCTCAAGGCGCTCGTCTTACGGCTTTCAAACCGCTATTTCGTTTAGTAATAGGACAACTACCATTTTTTAAGATCATATCTGATCTTGAAGATGCACATTAGAGTGCCATTTTTTGAGGTATAAGATGTTTTAAATCCTTTAGTTAGAGATTCATTCCGCGCACAGTGTTCAATGGAGTTAAGACCATCAAAGATGCCTGAATATTATTATTTACCAGGAGGTGTAGCAATAGTTGTGGACCTGATAAATGAAAAATGAAAATGCATCCATACGCATGTAGGAAACTTCTCCGAAACTTCTCAGGGCTTGGCAGGTGAGGATAGATCATGAGCCCAATATCCAAAGCCAAAGCTTCCAAGTGTCAAGGAAGGGATGACGAGGTGTCAAAATATTTAGCAACGATCTAACGAGCTAGAAATGCATCTGTCAGTCGCAGAGTGCCAGGAAAACGAACCGGTTCACATTTCCAGGAACACTAAGAGTTTTGTTTAGATTTTTTCTCTTTTAAAAGAATGATGTATGTAACACCAATGGAAGGTGGGTGTGCATGAACGCAACACTGGGGAAACCTCTTTCAAAGAGGGTTTCATTGTAATGACTGATTTTTTTAAAACCAGATTGGAGTAATAAAGACGATTTTTTGCTTGCGACTGTGAGATTCATCACGGTCGATTTCTTTCAGCATGTTTTTCTTCTTTTCAGCTGTGTTAAATCTGTTTGGATTTCATTATAGATGTTCCTTACTCATAGTTGATATTGTCTTTACCATATCTTTATGTCTTCATTAATCCATCATGATTGCATTACATTTTGTTTTCTTCTAACCGATGTGCTTCGTTATACTTTAGTACGACCACTACTATAACGAAAGGATTTGGGTTTTCTGTAATTGTTTATTATCTTTCCTCTGCACCAACTATCAACGGTGTAAGACCAATATGCATTTTCATAATTCTGCATATATCCTTTGCTACGTCGGCCTTTCCCTTTTCTTTCCACTACCGCATCATGATTTATCAAAGCGCTGAAAGATAGACTTACTTTGCCTCACTTTTCGCAAGTTATTTGATCTCTGCTATTGTCTCTTTTCCTTGGTTTTCATTTGACTCCATGCCCAATGGACCATTTCCCTGGTTTAACCCCCAAACTCCAAAAAATCCAAGACCATCATTCACCCATAAATATGCCCACCATTTTCACGCTTACTTCAATTTATTTTGTGACATTTTTCGAGAGATTCCTCTCGGGTTGGGGGAGGGAAGCCTTCCACTCCAAAGTGGTTCGAGGTTGCCTCGGGATTGATTTGCTGCAACCCATTTCAGGTCTGAGTGTCAACATTATGGCGTCGTTGCCGGGGATTTTCAAAGTTGATATCTATCCCTGGGAGAATGAAATTGCTACAGTCCTATGGCCTGGTTGAGCAGGCGGTCATAGGCAAATATTGGTTGCACATGCTCTGGCGACTCCATTAAAAGTTTCTGATGGTGATTTCACTAGCAGGAGAACTCAGAATTGCATCTTTCACGCTAGGTCGCCCAATGGATGGAGGCACCTGGTCTATTTTTCTTGGCACTTTACGAGAAAGTACCATCCCTAGAGGGAGTCGATGTTGTAACAAATATCAATATTGACTGTGCTGCCCAAGGTACAAATTGGTTCTCATTCATTTACATTTGATCATGTAATGGTAGAATTGGGTCTCCTTCGATAGCCCTTTTGAAGAATGTGTTGCTCCACTTGTTGATGGTTTGTTCCATGGCTACAATGCTACAGTTCTTGCATACAGATAGACTGGTTCTAGTAAGACATATACCATGGACACTGGTTAAGGTGATAGTGGTGAAATAGGAATTATTCCTCAGGTTTTGGCGAAAGAATGGAAAGCGGCCATCATGAAGGGTTTTGCTTTCCTACAATGGTTACATATTTAATCATGTCCCAGGAGCCAAGCAAGAACACTCGAAAGAGCCATATTATGCCTAAGATTTTCCCATTGAAGGCCAGAAGGTGTGTTGAGTCTACTAGATGACCATTTGAGTGACCTATGTGCCATTAATTGAAGTTGTGTATTTGGGCTTGAATCTGCCGTATATGAGGATTGTTATAAGCGTTGTGACAATAACACATGCGTATGGAATTATTTAGAACAGAGGGAATAGATATAATCATGCATTTCATGTCCTGTTACAGGGCAGGGTTTGATACAAAGTTTCTTTATGGTTCAAGTTTTTAGCAGAGAGGCTCCTCGCCATTTATTTTAAACTCATAGCATCAACTATTAGATTATCATACTAGTGAACATCTATTTCATCCTTCTTAGACAACAGGTTCAACTGTTGCCTTGTTCACTTCACCCACCTCAGCCATGAAATCAATGGTCGTCTTAGACAAAACTTGATGCAAGTAATGAAATGCCAGCTAGTGCAGATACTTGAACTCACGATTTTGTTACAGGTGTGAGCACTTATCAATCAAAAGTAACCAGAGTCAGGTAATGGATGTCTTGGCTGCTCTTATGAAAAACTGGTGATGATGCATCTTTTGATGGCACTTACAGAAAATCTTTACATAGTCTCGAATGTATCAACTTCTATGGATACAAATTCTGTAGTTTCTCTTGTTGAAGCTTCCAAGGGGATAAGGAGGCTTTGCAGAGAAGGAAAACAACAACGAGCTGGATAAGTGAATTGGAATTTGGAAGGCGATGCACACTGTAGAAGACTCTAGTGCATCAATGATACTGCGAAGAGGAGTTGTTGGAGTTCTATTTGAAGAAAGGGGTTCAAGGCGGCTACCCACTGAACATTGATAGAATCGTACAACCGTTGGACTTGTACCGATATGTTCCCTGGGAACTACCAGGTTACTGGAAGGCCATGGGTCCAGACAGAGCAGTTTGCATCAAGCTACTTCATTGCATTGGTCTGAGGAAAAAATTCGTTTTTTACAAAGGAAAAGGTCCGCGTGGGAAGAAGACGGATTGGAACATGAACGAATATTGTTTGTGAGATTTCATCTCCTCGACACACAGGAAGAAGATGGATATGGTGCTATGTTGGATATACAGAAAGGTGGTTTCTCATAAGTTGATGGAACAATGAGCCAAGAGTGATCACCTTGAGAAAGAACGATTTGCTTATTTGGTGATGAATATGCCGAGAAGTCTCATTTAATCACACTTAATGGAAGCTGCCAATTATCAAATCCAGTGAGAGACACCACAATTTATTTATTACCTAATAAGAGTCTTCTTCTTCGCATCGCCCATTATCAGAATGTATGGACGTAAGAGGTGAAATGTAGAGTGGGGGTGTCAAGTTTTTGAGTGGTTCCGCCCTCAATGGCACGACTGTTAACGTAGAGATGCTTATTCTGGGGTACTTTCCACCGCACAGACATTGCAAACCTCATCATCAAAACTGACACCTACCATCACAGACAATCTTGCCGGTGGCTGCATACAGTCTGCATGGTTAGACGAAAATACAAGGTGGTTTTGGGGGGAGTTATTCATCTAAAGATGAATCAGAGTGGTTACGAAAACCTGTTCTGAAACGGAGAAGCAATAAAACAGACTGCATCATTATGCGAATGCTCCTGATGTTGGTATCATCCATACGCCACTAAGCAATTAACAAATGGCTAAAATATTAGTAATTTGTCAGAGCATGGACAACGCTAAGTAAAATGGATACGCATTCATCAAAGCCGAATCCATGAAACTCTGAAGCTTTTCCTCGGGATCTGACCCTTCGATCAAAACCCTAAGTGTATTCCACAACATAGATTCCTTGTGCGCATCTCCATGCTCGAGAAAAGACGCGGGTTTTCCAGAGAAAATATCTCAGACATCTCCTATATTTCGGATATTGCTTGTATTAAATGCGCCCGAAGAAAAGAACTGTGATGGGCTGCTTAGGCGCCTTTGGATGTGGTGTTATTCAAATAGTGTATTCTTTTACTCTAGAAAAAATAGCTTCTGTGCTGTTTGTCATAGACATAAACGAGCTCGGTCATAAAATCAGAATCTATGGCATAGCTTTTATAGTTATTGCATTTCTGGTTTTCAGAACGCATTTTATTCAACATTACAACTTTGCAAGTACGGGGGAGTTTCTATCACGAAGGATCCGGCAAGGAATGTTTTCGAAAATTCTTACATTCGAAGTTAGCTGGTTCGATATGGACCAAAATTCCAATGGAGCAGTTTGCTCAAGGCTGGCTGAAGAAGTTAATACTGTGAAATCCTTGGTTGAGGACCGTCTTTCACTATTAACATAGTTTATCTCTGGAATTATTATGTCCTCCATTCTAGGATTAGCCTTATCATGGCAACTTGCTATTGTGTTAATCGGTGTGCAGCCCCTGCTGGTTGTTTGTTTCTACACTAAGTTCTCCTTCACACCATCTCGCATAAATTAACTAGGGCACAGGATGAACGAAGACAAGTGGCTTCAGAATGTTTTACGCATCATAGCACCATAGCAACCGTTTTCTCTCAGGACAAAGTTATTCAGTTGTTTTACTGCACACAGGCAAGTCCACACGAGGAGATTAAGAAACAATCATGGTACGCGGTATTGGCCCTGGGGACAAGACAATTTATAGCACTATGCTATGTGCCTTTCGTGTACAGAACGGGTCGAATGATAGCAGAAGCAGGCACAATGAAGATGTTCTCAAGGCGCTCGCCTTATGTCTTTCAAACCGCTATTTCTATTAGTAACATGACAACTACCATTTTTTAAGATCATATCTAATCTTGAAGATGCACATCAGAGTGCCATTTTTTGAGGTATAAGATGTTTTAAATCCTTTAGTTAGAGCTTCATTCTGCGCACAGTGTTCAACGGAGTTAATTCCATCAAAGATGCCTGAATATTATTATTTACCAGAAGGTGTAGCAGCAGTTGTGGACTTGATAAATGAAAAATGAAAATGCATCCATACGCATGTAGGAAACTTCTCCGAAACTTCTCAGGGCTTGGCAGGTGAGGATAGATCATGAGCCCAATATCCAAAGCCACAGCTTCCAAGTGTCAAGGAAGGGATGACGAGGTGTCAAAATATTTAGCAATGGTCTAACGAGCCAGCAATGCATCTGTCAGTCGCAGAGTGCCAGGAAGATGAACCGGTTCACATTTCCAGGAACACTAAGAGTTTTGTTTAGATTTTTTCTCTTTTAAAAGAATGATGTATGTAACACGAAAGGAATGTGGGGGCGCATGAGCACAGCACTGGGGAAAACTCTTTCGAAGAGGGTTTCATTGTAATGACTAAGTTTTTGTAAACCAGATTGGAGTAATAAAGACGATTTTTTGCTTGCGACTGTGAGATTCATCACGGTCGATTTCTTTCAGCATGTTTTTCTTCTCTTCAAATGTGTTAAATCTGTTCAGATTTCATTATAGATGTTCCTTACTCATAGTTGATATTGTCTTTACCATATATTTATGTCTTCCTTAATCCATCACGATTGCATTACATTTTGTTTTCTTCTAACCGATGTGCTTCGTTATACTTTAGTACGACCACTACTATAACGAAAGGATTTGGGTTTTCTGTTATTGTTTATTTCCTTAGCTCTGCACCAGCTTTCAGCGGTGTAAGACCAATCTGCATTTTCAGAATTCTGCATATATCCTTTTCTACGTCGGCCTTTCCCTTTTCTTTCCGCTACCGCATCATGATTTATCAAAGCGCTGAAAGATAGACTTACTTTGCCTCACTTTCCGCAAGTTATTTGATCTCTGCTATTGTCTCTTTTCCTCGGTTTTCATTTGACTCCATGCCCAATGGACCATTTCCCTGGTTTAACCTCCAAACTCCAAAAAATCGAAGACCATCATTAACCCATAAATTTACCCACTGTTTTCACGCTTACTTCAATTTATTTTGTGACATTTTTCGAGAGATCCCTCTCGGGTTGGGGGAGGGCAGCCTTCCAATCCAAAGTGGTTCGATGTTTCCTCGGGATTGATTTGCTGCAACCCATTTCAGTTCTGAGTGTCAACATTTTTGCGCCGTTGCCGGGGATTTTCGAAGTTGATATCTATCCCTGGGAGAACGACATTATTACAGTCCTATGGCCTGGTTGAGCAGGTGGTCATAGGCAAATATTGGTTGCACATGCTCTGGCGACTCCATTAAAAGTTTCTGATGGTGATTTCACTGGCAGGAGAACTCAGAATTGCAGCTTTCACGCTAGGTCGCCCAATGGATGGAGGCACCTGGTCTACTGTTCTTGGCACTTTACGAGAAAGTACCATTCCTAGAGGGAGCTGATGTTGTAACATGTATCAATATTGACTGTGCTTCCCAAGGCACAAATTGGTTCTCATTCATTTACATTTGATCATGTAATGGTAGCATTGGGTCTCCTTCAACAACCCTTTTCAAGAATGTGTTGCTCCACTTGTTGATGGTTTGTTCCATGGCTACAATGCTATGGTTCTTGCATACGGATAGACTGGTTCTAGTAAGACATATACCATGGACACTGGTTAAGGTGATAGTGGTGAAATATGAATTACTCCTCAGGTTTTGGCGAAAGAATGGCAAGCGACCATCATGAAGGGTTTTCCTTTCCTATATTGGTTACACATTTAATCATGCCCCAGGAGCCAAGAAAGAACACTCGAAGGAGCCATATTATGCCTAAGATTTTCCCATTGAAGGACAGAAGGTGTGTTGAGTCTACTAGATGACCATTTGAGTGACCTATGTGCCATTAATTGAAGTTGTGTATTTGGGCTTGAATATGCCCTATATGAGCATTGTTATAAGCGTTGTAACAATAACACATGCGTATGGACTTATTTAGAATAGAGGGAATAAATATAATCATGCATTTCATGTCCTGTTACAGGGCAGGGTTTGATACGAAGTTTCTTTATGGTTCAAGTTTTTAGCAGAGAGGCTCCTCGCCATTGATTTTAAACTCATAGCATCAACTGTTAGATTATCATACTGGTGAACATCTATTTCTTCCTTCTTAGACAATAGGTTCAACTGTTGCCTTGTTCACTTCACCCACCTCAGCCATGAAATCAATGGTCGTCTTAGACAAAACTTGATGCAAGTAATAAAATGCCAGCTAGTGCAGATACTTGAACTCACGATTTTGTTACAGGTGTGAGCACTTATTATTCAAAAGTAACCAGAGTCAGGTAATGGATGTCTTGGATTCTCTTATGAAAAACTGGTGATGATGCATCTTTTGATGGCACTTATAGAAAATCTTTACATTGTCTCGAATGTATCAACTTCTATGGATACAACTTCTGGATACAACTTCTTCGTCGACACCCAGGAAGAAGATGGATATGGTTCTATGTTGGATATACAGAAAGGTGGTTTCTCATAAGTTGATGGAACAATGAGCCAAGAGTGATCACCTTGAGAAAGAACAATTTGTTTTAGTTGGTGATGAATATGCCGAGAAGTCTCATTTAATCACACTTAATGGAAGCTGCCAATTATCAAATCCAGTGAGAGACACCACAATTTCTTTATTACCTAATAAGAGTCTTCTGCTTCGCATCGCCCATTATCAAAATGTATGGACGTAAGAGGTCAAATGTTGAGTGGGGGTGTCAGGTTTTTGAGTGGTTCGACCCTCAATGGCACGACCGTTAACGTAGAGATGCTTATTCTGGGGTACTTTCCACCTTACAGACACTGAAAACCTCATCATCACAACTGACATCTCTGATCACAGAAAAACTTACCGGTGGCTGCATACAGTCTGCATGGTTAGACGAAAATACAAGGTGGTTTGGGGGGGAGTTATTTGTCTAAAGATGAATCAAAGTGGTTACGAAAACCCGTTCTGAAACGTAGAAGCAATAAAACGGACGCTCCTGATGTTGGTATCATCCATACGCCACTAAGCGATTAACAAATGGCTGAAAGATTAGTAAGATGTATGAGCATGGAGAACGCTAAGTAAAACGAATACACATTCATCAATGTCGGATCCATGAAACTCTGAATTTTTTCCTCGGGATTCGACGCTTCGATCAGAACCCTAAGGGTATTCCACAACATAGCTTCCTTGTGCGCATATCCATGCCCTGGAAAAGCCGCGGGTTTTCCAGAGAAAATATCTCAGACATATCCTATATTTCAGATATTTCTTGTAGTAAATGCGCCCGAAGAAAAGAACTGTGATGGGATGCTTAGGCGCCTTTGGATGTGGCATTATTAAAATAATGTATTCTTTTACTCTAGACAAAATAGCTTCTATTATGTTTGTCATAGACATAAACGAGCTCGGTCATAAAATCAAAATCTATCGCATCGCTTTTATAGTTCTTGCAGTTCTGGTTTTCAGAACACATTTGATTCAACATTACAACTTTGCAAGGACGGGTGAGTTTCTATTAAGAAGGATCCGGCAAAGAATGTTTTCGAAAATTCTTACATTCGAAGTCAACTGGTTCGACCTGGACCAAAATTCCACTGGAGCAGTTTGCTCAAGGCTGGCTGAAGAAGTTAATACTGTGAAATCCTTGGTTGTAGACCGTCTTCCACTATTAACGGAGTTTATCTCTGGAATTATTGTGTCCTTCATTCTAGTATTAGCCTTATCATGGAAACTTGCTATTGTGTTAATCGGTGTGCGGCCCCTGCTGGTTGTTTGTTGCTACACTAAGTTCTCCTTCACACCATCTCGCGTAAATTAACTAGGGCACAAGATGAACGAAGACAAGTGGCTTCAGAATGTTTTACGCATCATATAACCATAGCAGCCTTTTGCTCTTAGGACAAATTTATTAAGTTGTTTGACTGCACACAGGCAAGTCCACACGAGGAGATTAAGAAACAATCATGGTACGCAGGATTGGCCCTGGGGAGAAGACAGTTTATAGCACTATGCTATGTTCCTTTCGTGTACTGAACGGGTCAAATGATAGCAGAAGCAAGGACAACGAATATGTTCTCAAGGCGCTCGTCTTACGACTTTCAAACCGCTATTTCTTTTAGTAACAGGACAACTACCATTTTTTAAGATCATATCTGATCTTGAAGATGCACATCAGAGTGCCATTTTTTGAGGTATAAGATGTTTTAAATCCTTTAGTTAGAGCTTCATGCTGTGCACAGTGTTCAACGGAGTTAAGACCATCAAAGATGCATGTATATTATTATTTACCAGGAGGTCTAGCAGCAGTTGTGGACCTCATAAATGAAAAATGAAAATGCATCCATACGCATGTAGGAAACTTCTCCAAAATTTCTCAGGGCTTGGCAGGTGAGGATATATTATGAGCCCAATATCCAAAGCCACAACTTCCAAGTGTCAAGGAAGGGATGACGAGGTGTCAAAATATTTAGCAACGGTCTAACGAGCCAGCAATGCATCTGTCAGTCGCAGAGTGCCAGGAAGACAAACCGGTTCACATTTCCAAGAACACTAAGAGTTTTGTTTAGATTTTTTCTCGTTTAAAAGAATGATGTATGTAACACCAAAGGAAGGTGGGGGCGCATGAGTGCAACACTAGGGAAACCTCTTTCGAAGAGGGTTTCATTGAAATGACTGAGTTTTTGTAAACTAGATTGGAGTAATAAAGACGATTTTTTGCTTGCGACTGTGAGATTCATCACGATCGATTTCTTTCAGCATGTTTTCCTTCTTTTCAGCTGTGTTAAATCTGTTCGGATTTCATTATAGATGTTCTTTACTCATAGTTGATATTGTCTTTACCATATCTTTATGTCTTCCTTAATCCATCACGATTGCATTACATTTTGTTTTCTTCTAACCGATGTGCTTCGTTATACTTTAGTACGACCACTACTATAACAAAAGCATTTGGGTTTTCTGTAATTGTTTATTGTCTTTCCTCTGCACCAACTATTAGCGGTGTATTTGGTCTTGAATATGCCCTATATGATAATTATTATAAGCATTGTAACTATAACACATGCGTATGGACTTATTTAGAACAGAGGGAATAAATATATCATGCATTTCATGTCTTGTTACAGGGCAGGGTTTGATACAAAGATTTCTTTATGGTTCAAGTTTTTAGCAGAGAGGCTCCTCGTCATTGATTTTAAACTCATAGCATAAACTGTTAGATTATCATACTGGTGAACATGTATTTTGTCCTTCTTAGACAACAGTTTCAACTGTTTCCTTGTTCACTTCACCCACCTCAACCATGAAATCAATGGTCATCTTAGACAAAACTTGATGCAAGTAATGAAATGCCAGCTAGTGCAGATACTTGAACTCACGATTTTGTTACAGGTGTGAGCACTTATCAATCAAAAGTAACCAGAGTTAGGTAATGGATGTCTTGGCTGCTCTTATGAAAAACTGGTGATGATGCATCTTTTGATGGCACTTATAGAAAATCTTTACATAGTCTTGAATGTATCAACTTCTATGGATACAACTTCTGTATTTTCTCTTGTTCAAGCTCCCAAGGGGATAAAGAGGCCTTGAAGAGAAGGAAAACAACAATGAGCTTGATAAGTGAATTGGAATTTGGAAGGCGATGCACACTGTAGAAGACTCTAGTGCATCAATGATACTGCGAAGAGGAGTTGTTGGAGTTCTATTTGAAGAAAGGGGTTCAAGGCGGCGACCCACTGAACATTGATAGAATCGTACCAACGTTGGACTTGTACCGATATGTTCTCTGGGAACTACCAGGTTACTGGAAGGCCATGGGTGCAAACATTACAGTTCACAACAAGCTACTTCATTGCATCGGTTTGAAGAAAACACTCATTTTTTACAAAGGAAAAGTTCCGCGTGGGAAGAAGACGCATTGGAACATGAACAAATACAGTTTGTGAGATTTCATCTCGTTTAAGCCCATGAAGAAGATGGATATGGTGCTATGTTGGATATACAGAAAGGTGGTTTCTCATAAGTTGATGGAACAATGAGCCAAGAGTGATCACCTTGAGAAAGAACGATTTGTTTTAGTTGGTGATGAATATGCCGAGAAGTCTCATTTAATCACACTTAATGGAAGCTGCCAATTATCAAATCCAGTGAGAGACACCACAAATTATTTATTACCTAATAAGAGTCTTCTGCTTCGCATCGCCCATTATCAGAATGTATGGACGTAAGAGGTCAAATGTTCAGTGGGGGTGTCAGGTTTTTGATTGGTTCTGCACTCAATGGCATGACCGTTAACATAGAGATGCTTATTCTGGGGTACTTTCCACCCCACAGACACTGTAAATCTCATCATCACAACTGGCCTTGTCTGATCACAGACAATATTTCCAGTGGCTGCATACAATCTGCATGGTTAGACGAAAATACAAGGTGGTTTGGTGGGGAGTTATTCGTCTAAAGATGAATCAGAGTGGTTACGAAAACCTGTTCTGAAACGGAGAAGAAATAAAATGGAGTGCATCATTAGGCAAATGCTCCTGATGTTGGTATCATCCATACGCCACTAAGCGATTAAAAAATGGCTGAAAGATTAGTAAGCTGTCAGAGCATGGACAATGCTAAGTAAAATGGATACGCATTCATCAAAGCCGGATCCATGAAACTCTGAATATTTTCCTCGGGATTCGACCCGTCGATCAGAACCCTAAGTGTATTCCACAACATAGCTTCCTTGTGTGCATCTCCATGCCCGGGAAAAGCCGCGAGTTTTCCTGAGAAAATATCTCAGACATCTCCTATATTTCAGATATTTCTTGTATTAAATGCGCTCGAAAAAAAGAACTGTGATGGGCTGCTTAGGCGCCTTTGGATGTGGTGTTATTCAAATAGTGTATTCTTTTACTCTAGACAAAATAGCTTCTGTGCTGTTTGTCATAGACAGAAACAAGCTCGGTCATAAAATCATAATCTATGGCATCGCTTTTATAGTTCTTGCAGTTTTGTTTTTCAGAACGCAGTTGATTCCACATTACAACTTTGCAAGGACGAGCGAGTTTCTATCAAGAAGGATCCGGAAAAGAATGTTTTCGAAAATTCTTACATTCGAAGTCAGCTGGTTCGATCTGGACCAAAATTCCAATGGAGCAGTTTTCTCAAGGCTAGCTGAAGAAGTTAATACTTGGAAATCCTTGGTTGCGGACCGTCTTTCACTATTAGTGGAGTTTATCTCTGGAATTATTGTGTCCTTCATTCTAGGATTAGCCTTATCATGGCAACTTGCTATTGTGTTAATCGGTGTGCAGCCGCTGCTGGTTTTTTGTTGCTACACTAAGTTATCCTTCACACTATCTCACGTAAATTAACTAGGGCACAGGATGAACGAAGACAAGTGGCTTCAGAATGTTTAATGCATCATAGCATCATAGCAGCCTTTTGCTCTCTGGACAAAGTTATTTAGTTGTTTGATTGCACACGGGCAAGTCCACACGAGGAGATTAAGAAACAGTCATGGCAGGATTGGCCCTAGGGACAAGACAGTTTATAGAACTATGCTATGTGACTTTCGTGTACTGAACGGGTCGAATGATAGCAAAAGCAGGCACAACAAAGATGTTCTCAAGGCGCTCGTCTTACGGCTTTCAAACCGCTATTTCTTTTAGTAACAGGACAACTACCATTTTTTAAGATCATATCTGATCTTGAAGATGCACATCAGAGTGCCATTTTTTGAGGTATAAGATGTTTTAAATCCTTTAGTTAGAGCTTCATGCTGCGCACAGTGTTCAACGGAGTTAAGACCATCAAAGATGCCTGAATATTATTATTTACCAGGAGGTGTAGCAACAATTGTGGACCTGATAAATGAAAAATGAAAATGCATCGATACGCATGTAGGAAACTTCTCTGAAACTTCTCAGGGCTTGGCAGGTGAGGATAGATCATGAGCCCAATATCCAAAGCCACAACTTCCAAGTTTCAAGGAAGGGATGACAAGGTGTCAAAATATTTAGCAATGGTCTAACGAGCCAACAATGCATCTGTCAGTCGCAGAGTGCCAGGAAGACGAACCGATTCACATTTCCAGGAACACTAAGAGTTTTGTTTATATTTTTTCTCTTTTAAAAGAATGATGTATGTAACACCAAAGGAAGGTGGGGGCGCATGAGCGCAACACTGGGGAAACCTCTTTCGAAGAGGGTTTCATTGTAATGACTGAGTTTTTGTAAACCATATTGGAGTAATAGAGACGATTTTTTGCTTGCGACTGTGATATTCATCACGGTCGATTTCTTTCAGCATGTTGTTCTTCTTTTCAGCTGTGTTAAATCTGTTTGGATTTCATTATAGATGTTCCTTACTCATAGTTGATATTGTCTTTACCATATATTTATGTCTTCCTTAATCCATCATGATTGCATTACATTTTGTTTTCTTCTAACCGATGTGATTCGTTATACTTTAGTACGACCACTACTATAACGAAAGGATTTGGGTTTTCTATAATTGTTTATTGTCTTTCCTCTGCACCAACTATCAGCGGAGTAAGACCAATCTGCATTTTCAGAATTCTGCATATATCCTTTGCTACGTCGGCCTTTCCCTTTTCTTTCCGCTACCACATCATGATTTATCAAAGCACTGAAAGATAGAATTACTTTGCCTCACTTTCCGCAAGTTATTTGATCTCTGCTATTGTCTCTTTTCCTCGGTTTTCATTTGACTCCATGCCCAATGGACCATTTCCCTGGTTTAACCCCCAAACTCCATAAAATCCAAGACCATCATTCACCCATAAATCTGCCCACTGTTTTCACGCTTACATCAACTTATTTTGTGACATTTTTCGAGAGATCCCTCTCGGGTTGGGGGAGGGCAGCCTTCCAATCCAAAGTGGTTCGAGGTTGCCTCGGGATTGATTTGCTGCAACCCATTTCAGTTATGAGTGTCAACATTCTGGCATCGTTGCCGGGGATTTTCGAAGTTGATATCTATCCCTGGGAGAACGACATTGTTACATTCCTATGGCCTGGTTGAGCAGTCGGTCATAGGAAAATATTGGTTGCACATGCTCTAACGACTCCATTAAAAGTTTCTGATGGTGATTTCACTGGAAGGAGAACTCAGAATTGCAGCTTTCACGCTTGGTCGCCCAATGGATGGAGGCACCTGGTCTACTGTTCTTGGCACTTTACGAGAAAGTACCATCCCTAGAGGGAGCCGACGTTGTAACATATATCAATATTGACTGTGCTTCCCAAGGTACAAATTGGTTCTCATTCATTTACATTTGATCATGTAATGGTAGCATTGGGTCTCCTTCAACAACCCTTTTGAAGAATGTGTTGCTCCACTTGTTGATGGTTTGTTCCATGGCTACAATGCTACGGTTCTTGCATACAGATAAACTAGTTCTAGTAAGACATATACCATAGACACTGGTTAAGGTGATAGTGGTGAAATAGGAATTATTCCTCAGGTTTTGGCGAAAGAATGGAAAGCGACCATCATGAAGGGTTTTGCTTTCCTACAATGGTTACACATTTAATCATGTCCCAGGAGCCAAGCAAGAACACTCGAAGGAGCCATATTATGCCTAAGATTTTTCCATTGAAGGCCAGAAGGTGTGTTGAGTCTACTAGATGACCATTTGAGTGACCTACGTGCCATTAATTGAAGTTGTGTATTTGGGCTTGAATCTGCCCTATATGAGAATTGTTATAAGCGTTGTAAAAATAACACATGTGTATGGACTTATTTAGAACAGAGGGAATAAATATAATCATGCATTTCATGTCCTGTTACAGGGCAGGGTTTGATACGAAGTTTCTTTATGGTTCAAGTTTTTAGCAGAGAGGCTCATCGCCATTGATTTTAAACTCATAGAATCAACTGTTAGATTATCATACTCATGAACATCCATTTCATCCTTCTTAGACAACAGGTTCAACTGTTGCCTTGTTCACTTCACCTACCTCAGCCTTGAAATCAATGGTCGTCTTAGACAAAACCTGATGCAAGTAATGAAATGCCAGCTAGTGCAGATACTTGAACTCACAATTTTGTTACAGGTGTGAGCACTTATCAATCAAAAGTAACCAGAGTCAGGTAATGGATGTCTTGGCTGCTCTTATGAAAAACTGGTGATGATGCATATTTTGATGGCACTTATAGAAAATCTTTACATAGTCTCAAATGTATCAACTTCTATGGATACAACTTCTGTATTTTCTCTTGTTCAAGATCCCAAGGGGATAAGGAGGCCTTGCAGAGAAGGAAAACAACAATGAGCTAGATAAGTGAATTGGAATTTGGAAGGCGATGCACACTGTAGAAGACTCTAGTGCATCAATGATACTGCGAAGAGGAGTTGTTGGAGTTCTATTTGAAGAAAGGGGTTCAAGGCGGCTACCCACTGAACATTGATAGAATCGTACCAACGTTGGACTTGTACCGATATGTTCCCTGGGAACTACCAGGTTACTGGAAGGCTATGGGTTTAGACAGAGAAGTTCGCAACAAGCTACTTCATTGCATCGGTCTTAAGAAAACACTCGTTTTTTACAAAGGAAAAGGTCCGCGTGGGAAGAAGACGGATTGGAACATGAACGAATATGGTTTGTGAGATTTCATCTCGTCGACGCCCATGAAGAAGATGGATATGGTGCTATGTTGGATATACAAAAAGGTGGTTTCTCATAAGTTGATGGAACAATGAGCCAAGAGTGATCACCTTGAGAAAGAACGATTTGTTTTAGTTGGTGATGAATATGCCGAGAAGTCTCATTTAATCACACTTAATGGAAGCTGCCAATTATCAAATCCAGTGAGAGACACCACAATTTCTTTATTACCTAATAAGAGTCTTCTTCTTTGCATCGCCCATTATCAGAATGTATGGACGTAAGAGGTCAAATGTTGAGTGGGGGCGTCATGTTTTTTAGTGGTTCCGCACTCAATGGCACGACCGTTAACGTAGAGATGCTTATTCTGGGGTACTTTCCACCCCACAGACACTGCAAAGCTCATCATCACAACTGGCATGTCTGATCACAGACAATCTTTCCGGTGGCTGCATACAATCTGCATGGTTAGACGAAAATACAAGGTGGTTTGGTGGGGAGTTATTCGTCTAAAGATGAATCAGAGTGGTTACGAAAAACCATTCTGAAACGGAGAAGCAATAAAATGGACTGCATCATTATGCGAATGCTCCTGATGTTGGTGTCATCCATACGCCACTAAGCGATTAACAAATGGCTGAAAGATTAGTAAGCTGTCAGAGCATGGACAATGCTAAGTAAAATGGATACGCATTCATCAAAGCCGGATGCATGAAACTCTGGATATTTTCCTCGGGATTCGACCCGTCGATCAGAACCCTAAGTGTATTCCACAACATAGCTTCCGTGTGTGCATCTCCATGCCCGGGAAAAGCCGCGGGTTTTCCTGAGAAAATATCTCAGACATCTCCTATATTTCGGATATTTCTTGTATTAAATGCGCCAGAAAAAAAGAACTGTGATGGGCTGCTTAGGCGCCTTTGGATGTGTTGTTATTCAAATAGTGTGTTCTTTTACTCTAGACAAAATAGCTTTTGTGCTGTTTGTCATAGACAGAAACGAGCTCGGTAATAAAATCAAAATCTGTGGCATCGCTTTTATAGTTCTTTCAGTTCTGGTTTTCAGAATGCATTTGATTCAACATTACAACTTTGCAAGGATGGGCGAGTTTCAAAAATTCTTACATTCAAGTCAGCTGGTTCGATCTGGACCAAAATTCCAATGGTGCAGTTTGCTCAAGGTTGGCTGAAGAAGTTAATACTGTGAAATCCTTGGTTGCGGACCGTCTTTCACTATTAGTGGAGTTTATCTCTGGAATTATTGTGTCCTTCATTCTAGGATTAGCCTTATCATGGCAACTTGCTATTGTGTTAATCGGTGTGCAGCCCCTGTTGGTTGTTTGTTGCTACACTAAGTTCTCCTTCACACCATCTCGCGTAAATTAACTAGGGCACAGGATGAATGAAGACAAGTGGCTTCAGAATGTTTTACGCATCATAGCACCATAGCAGCCTTTTTCTCTCAAGACAAAGTTAATTAGTTGTTTGACTGCACACAGGCAAGTCCACACGAGGAGATTAAGAAACAGTCATGGTACGCAGGATTGGCCCTAGGGACAAGACAGTTTATAGCACTATGCTATGTGCCTTTCGTGTACTGAATGGGTCGAATGATAGGAGAAGTAGGGACAACGAATATGTTCTCAAGGCGCTCGTCTTACGGCTTTCAAACTGCTATTTCTTTTAGTAACATGACAACTACCATTTTTTAATATCATATCTGATCTTGAAGATGCACATCAGAGTGCCATTTTTTGAGGTATAAGATGTTTTAAATCCTTTAGTTAGAGATTCATGCTGTGCACAGTGTTCAACGGAGTTAAGACCATCAAAGATGCCTGAATATTATTATTTACTAGGAGGTGTAGCAACAGTTGTGGACCTGATAAATGAAAAATGAAAATGCATCCATACGCATGTAGGAAACTTCTCCGAAACTTCTCAGGGCTTGGCAGGTGAGGATAGATCATGAGCCCAATATACAATTCCGTAGCTTCCAAGTTTCAAGGAAGGGATGGCGAGGTGTCAAAATATTTAGCAACGGTCTAACGAGCCAACAATGCATCTGTCAGTCGCAGAGTGCCAGGAAGACGAACCGGTTCACATTTCCAGGAACACTAAGAGTTTTGTTTATATTTTTTCTCTTTTAAAAGAATGATGTATGTAACACCAAAGGAAGGTGGGGGCGCATGAGCGCAGCACTAGGGAAACCTATTTCGAAGAGGGTTTCATTGTAATGACTGATTTTTTGTAAACCAGATTGGAGTAATAAAGACGATTTTTTTCTTGCGACTGTGAGATTCATCATGGTCGATTTCTTTCAGCATGTTTTTCTTCTTTTCAGCTGTGTTAAATTTGTTCGGATTTCATTATAGATGTTCCTTACTCATAGTTGATATTGTCTTTACCATAGCTTTATGTCTTCCTTAATCCATCACGATTGCATTACATTTTGTTTTCTTCTAACCGATGTGCTTCGTTATACTTTAGTACGACCACTACTATAACAAAAGGATTTGGGTTTTCTGTAATTGTTTATTGTCTTTCCTATGCACCAGCTATCAGCGGTGTAAGACCAATCTGCATTTTCAGAATTCTGCATATATCCTTTGCTACGTCGGCCTTTCCCTTTTCTTTCCGCTACCGCATCATGATTTATCAAAGCTCTAAAAGATAGATTTACTTTGCCTCACTTTACGCAAGTTATTTGATCTCTGCTATTGTCTCTTTTCCTCGGTTTTCATTTGAATCCATGACCAATGGACCATTTCCCTGGTTTAACCCCCAAACTCCAAAAATTCCAAGACCATCATTCACCCATAAATCTTCCCACCATTTTCACGCCTACTTCAATTTATTTTGTGACATTTTTCGAGAGATCCCTCTCGGGTTGGGGGAGGGCAGCCTTCCAATCCAAAGTGGTTCGAGGTTGACTCAGGATTGATTCATTGCAACCCATTTCAGTTCTGAGTGTCAACAGTGGGAACAAACTAAGCTATAGGAATCATGAGACCTTGTGAGGGATCCAACATATCATAGAAGGACAAGGTCTTAGTTTGGGGATTCTCGTCATGAACTCACAACTATTGAACCAATGAGTCCCATGAATTTCTATATGGTTATAGATTTATACCCATATATCTATGCAGAGGTTGCAGGGAATCCCTTCTGGGAAGCCACCATGCAGGAGGAGTATACCTCTCTTCTCGAGAACCAGACTTGGGATCTAGTTCCGCTTCCTTCAGACAAGAATATTTTCATATGAAGATGGGTTTATAGGACCAAGAAGGAAACAAACGGACATGTGAGCAGGTATATGGAAAGACTCTTTTCCAAAGGCTTTCAAAAGATCCACATGATTGACTATGATGAGACATTTTTTGATGTAGGAAAGATGGAATCCATTCGATTGGCCCTTTTCATTGCGGTAGGCATGGGGTGGGAAGTTAACCAAATGGATGTGAATAATGATTTTCTTCACAAGGATATCTCAGAGGGGATTTACAAGGAGTATACAAAATGGTTCATTTAGAACTCATCCTTAGTATGCCGAATGATAAATTCCCTCTATGGCCTCAAGCAGGAACCTAAAGCATGGTATGCGAAGATGGATGCCTACTTTCTTTCTCAACAATTTTTAAGATGAAAATCAGATTTGAGTGTATACATGATAAGGACTTCAGAATCCTCATTGATATTGGTTCTCTATGTTGATGACCTCATGATCACATAAATTTTGGCCTCAATAATTGTTTTGGTCAAAGCCATTCTGCACAAGAGTTTCTCTATGACAAACATGTGTCCACTACACTATTTCCTTGGTCTCGAGATCAATCAAGATGATTTAGACATCAAGATGTATCAGAATAAGTATGCCCAATATCTCTTGGTTACATTCCACATGACCAACTGCAAGTTGACAACCACACCCTTTCTGTGTTGAGTACATCTTGAGGATCGCAGGGATACACCAATGGTGGACAAAACCTTATATCGACAACTTGCAGGGATCATTCTCTATCTCACGCACACTTGGCCAGATCTCTCATATGAAATAGGGGAAGTTTCTAGGTACATGTAGAATCCACATGAGATACACTGAAAGGCTTCCAAGAACATTCTTAGATATGTTTAGGGAACCACAGGTTATGGGATCTATTATTTAGCAGGTTGTGCATTGGATCTCATGGGATTCACTGATTCTGATTGGGTTGACGATAGTACAGATCACAAGTTCACATATGGGTACGTGATTAGTTTGGGTTTCGGTCCCATTTGTTGATCGAGCAAAAAACAGTCAGCTATTTCTCTATCGTCAATAGAGGCCGAGTACATAGGATCAATCAATGTCATTATTAAGGAACTTTAACTTCAAAACTTCCTCACTAAGCTTGGAATCTAGTTTCATCATCCGATTGTCATCTGGTGTGAAAATGAAAGTTCTCTCAAGTCTTGCAGAGACCCAATGCGACGACAATAGACCAAACACATCGAGATCCATATGCATTACATTATAGAGCTAGTACATGATAGGATCATCCATTTGTAGTACTTTCCATATGTCGAATATAATGCATACATATTCATCAAGAAATTTACTAAGCAGAAGTTCCACTTCATGTGTGATCGTCTTGGAGTGAAGGAAACAATTGCTTAGTAATTTCTTTTGTTCCTTCTTCATTTTTTTCATTGTACTTTGAGGTGGGGTTTTTCCCATGAGGTTTTCCCTCTTTCCTCTATTTTTTCAGTGTTTCATTCTTATATTCATTATATAATGGGTACCTAACATGGCCTTGGTTGTCGAGACCCATTCATAATGTACACCCTATTATTATTCAAGGGGGGTGTTGGAGATATTACACACTTACCTTAGTAATTGTTTTCCTAAGGTTGATAGTCCAATGTTGAGAATGCTTCCTTAGATAAGAATATTCTCTCTAGAGAATATTCCCCTACAACATAGGGTGTTCCTCTTCAGTTCAGAGTCAGTTACACTCAATTATACTAGTGGAAGTCACTCATGCATGACAACCTTGGTTTTATCACCAACATTTTCATGTGTTTCTCTCACTTTCACACGTGCGACTCAATTAACTGATGATTGCATGGATAAGTTAACTAGGACTAGGTGGCAGATTACTTTAATTTTTGTCAGTGAGTATCTAGATCTATCTAGATCACTACTATGGTGACTTCACTTATCCATGTAGAGTATATCATGTGTATTTTACCATTTTACTCACATATTGAATACAATTCTTGATTCTTTTCTCTCATCTCTTCTCTCCTTCTCTCAATTTGCAAGCTTTGTATGAATTGTTGTTAGCTAGATTCTCTATGTAGGTTTCACCATAATTCTACACAACAATTGTTGAAGGAATTGGGTGAAGTTGTCCATGATATCATTCCTCTATCATGCAAGGGATTCCTTAAGAAATACATTGATATGATCTCTTTCTCCTTCATCTAGTTTTTCCCCCACCATGGGAGGTCATTTGGGCTGGCGAGAGCGGTCATCTCCTAGTGAAACTAGCTTGAGACCCAACTCTCTATACCTTTACCTTGTCGGGGACATGCACCAAGAAAATACAATAAGGATCATATTACTCTAATACCACTAATATGGATTGTATGGGGACTGAAATGAAACACACACAAGAATATAGTAGAGAGAACAATAATATAGTGAAAACCTAAACTATTAATGAATAAAATACCAAAATACTACAGAACACAAATTGGTTAGAATGGTGGTAGCTTGTCTCTGAAGAGAGAGAGATGTTGGCTAAGCTCATTCACAAAAGGATGATACAAGAGTCTGAATGAATGGCCTTTTAACATAAATCAAGGACTCTAAAGGTCCAAAACCCTAACCCTACGAGTTGAAGCTCCAAAAAGGTGTTTTTGGGCTTGAGGTGGTTAGTTTCTACATCAAGTTCCCAAGGACACAACTTCCACATATAATATCCATTTGGAATGCACAATAGGCCGTTGGAAATATATAACTAAGGACTACAATATTTCAACATATCTTGGGTGTTTTGATGGCAATCCTAG
>ML798183.1:198843-259800 GCA_009831015.1 Picea engelmannii
TGTTCTCCACCTCTCGAGTGCTCTGCCTGATACTCATGGTAACTCTTCAGCTTCTCTGGCCCTTTTCACACGCGTTCAGCATCACTGGGTGTTATGCTGAGATTCCTCAGCCTCTCTGGCAGTTGAGACTCTTCGTCTTCTCTTTAATAGTCGAACTCATCCTTTCTCTTTCAATTACTAGCCTTTTCTTCCAGAATAGCCTTCCATGCACAGTCTGTCTCATTTTCTTTTACACTCACCTCACCGACGGTTTCACTTCGCCTTTTCTCAGCCAATAGCAAGAACACCTGTCTTTGCCACTGAAACGCTAACTTATTTGTCATTATCAGTCCATTTCTCTTAACGGATTCAGAACATAAGCGTTAATGCGTGGGGAAGAACAACAACCCTCCGATCACTACTTGATCCAACGGTTCAGATCAAATCGGGATTTCATATATCGCGATTTCGGCACTTTCAATGACATAATGTTTATGTCCACGGGAGTCGCGATTTCCCGATTCGCGATGTGCTTCAGCCCTCCTGGCTGAGCCCTGGTCCATGTGACCATTACCCGTGACCGCAACCATACCTCTCGAAAATGTGCGCTAGCCCTCCTGGATAGACCATGATCCATATGAACTGTCTCCGTGTGACCTTGGTCATATCACTCCTTCGGTGTTTCGACACTTACGATGACATAATGTTTATGTCCATGGAATTCGTGATTTCCCGATTAGCGATGCGCTTTAGCCCTCCTGGCTGACCCTGGTTCAGGTGACCGTTCCCCGTGACCGCATCCTTATCTCTGACAGCTGGCCTTCACTACGCCACCGTCCTACTTCGCTGCTGTGCTGACATCTGGCCCCTACTCATCGGGGTTTTGCGGATCGCGATTCTGAATTGCACAAAACTCTTGTCAACGGGATCCCCGATTTCCTGATGAACAAAATGCCGATGGCGCCTTATTCTTCGACACCTGTCCCTCAGATGGACGGTCCCGATCCCTTCGGGATTTCGAGACTTTCGATGTCAATTGACTTTGTCATTTCAAAGTCCCGATCGCCGATGCCTCTGCTGATGTCACAGGTGTTTTGACACGTGTTATATCCTGCCACGTGTCACTCTGATTCATTATTTTCATGTGCCTGAATTGTTAAATCTACCTGACACCTGTCATTCCCTGGTTGTGCCACGTGTCCCTTGCTGACGTGGTCTACTGTCGTGAGTTGGATCAATGGTTCAGATGCACTTCTTATCCAACGACTGTGATTACATCGTGAAATCGCATATCGCGGTTTTCGTTGTCATTGTTCACTAGACTCGTGAAAATCCGATTCCCGATTCTCCGATGAGCAAAATCAACGGTCCATATCTCAAGCTTTCTTTAACGGCTGCGATCAAATCGCGAAATCGCATATCGCGATTTTGGGGTTTTCGATATGAAGTGATTTGGACATTTCAAAGTCCCGATCCCCGAATCTCCGATGAAGCCTCCTGTCTACACGTGGATGGTCCTGATCTCTGCTTGATTTAACGGCTGCGATCAAATCGCGAAATCGCATATCGCGATTTTGGGGTTTTCGTTGTTGAGTGAACTGGACATTTCAACGTCCCAATCGCCGAATCTCCGATGACTTATCTCCCTCGTAATTTCTACAAATCTGACGGTTGTCGGCCTTTCGGGAAATTTGAAAGGGATCCAACGATCACTGGATCACTGTCTTCTTTCTTCTCTGTAAACTCTTGCTGCGCGTGTTTTCTTCAATGCTATTCCTCCTGATCTTTTTCTCCTCGAATCCTTAAAGGATTCCGACGTCTGCTTTCGATCATTCACCTCTGTGAACCTTCCATCTTCACTATTGTACTTAAGCCATCATCACTACTGTTCTTGCCATCAATGACAAGTCTATGCTGCCTGTAAAACATGTCAACAATCCTTTGTACATTCTTCCTGCACCCATGCCATCTTCATTGTTGTACTTGCCATCAATGACAAGCATATGCTGCCTGTTAAACATTTTCCAACAAAATGTTTCGACTCGGACCTTAAGTTCCATTTGAAGGCTATAAATTGGGCCATATCCAAAGTGTGGAAGATGATAGAATTCAACTTTTGAGAGAAAAGATACCCTGGAGAAATTTTTACTTCACATTGAGTCTTCATCTCTTTATCCTTGAAAGTATGAACACATTGTTCAGCCCCCAAGCTCTTCCCTCTTTGATGGAGAACCTCATTGTCTCTCTTATATGAGATTGCCTTTGGTGGAGGATTGAAGTGGTGGAGGCCCAACTAGAAGGGACTTAGTTTCTCGGTTTTGAGACGTGCCGACACAGAGCTTTGTCACTTATACACTTCTGTTGATAATTTTTTAATAGAAATACTCTTTTCTCATCCAATTGATATCTTGCAAATATTTGAATTATTATTCCATGGGAATATTTGTTATGAATGTTAATGGAATATTCTATTGTATGTGCTAACTTTATATATTATCACTATATGCTTGCGTATATTGGTTTTTGAGGACAAGTTGTAGGTATAAATATTTGAGTTGCATGATCAACGATGGTCTTCATTGAACGTCCAGACGAGGTAGGCTCTTTATCTTGTCTTGTTATCATTTTCATTTATATAACATACTTGGGATTAGAGTTGATTTCTGCAGTCATTCCGTCTGTTGTGGTTTACCCCATGCCATAGAGTGATTTTCCTCGTAACATAATTGGCGACCATACTGGGGATTGATATTATATTTTGGGGTTTGGAGTGTTTTTCTCCTTGACTTTCTCTTGGTTAGCCTGAGTTTCCTTGTTTCGTGATTGCTTGACAACCTATTTTTACTTTGCATATGAGTTTCTTGGCTTAACCCTTGCCCAAGAACTGTTTTACTATATATACACGAGTTTTCCCTTGACAAACGTGTACATATGAGAGCTGTAATTCTATATTGAACGTACATACACGAGTTTCTCTAAAATAATCACGTACATCATTTTTTTAAGCTTACTTGCTAAGTTTGGTGTTTGCTAGGTGAGTTTTGATGGTCGCTGAGTCTTCTTGGGTCTCTGTCCTAACTGTTGGGTGCTTGCAGAATGATAGGAAACCTTTTTATTGTTGAATTTTCGGGCGATTTTTATTTCTTATCATATTTTTCATTGGTTGTCCTTGCATCTTGATATGAGTGTTTTCTTATTGGTATCCTTCTTGGCTTGTCTCTATTTTCTTGCAGTAGAGTCTGTATATCAAGCTGATATTTAGTCCTTGCATTTTCATTTCTTTATATTGAAAATACAAAAAAATTTACTCATTTTTCATTATGGCATTTTCTCTTTTGGTTATTTAGTATTGATCTTGATACATATATGGAAAAATTGCATCTTATTGAAATTACAGAGTTGAATTGAAAGTTGCATTTTAAAAATCTTATCATCTTTTGAGAATTTAAGTTTAGGAATTAACACTTATGTTCATATTCATTTCTTTGATTTGTTGAGTCATAACATCATCAGTTTCATGACCACATCTATTCAATAAACAAAGCCATTAAAAGTAACAATGATAAATTAAAATTGATTAGAAACGATTTTCTTTTCCAGAGTACACAAACCAGCATAGGATATAGGGCCTTGGAATAATATTTTGTGAGTAAAATTCTCCAAGGCTATTAAACTAAACATATGTGTTTGACCAGAGAGTGGTAAAATCCATTGTGTAATTAGTGATGTTAGGATGCTCTACTCATACCGGAGTTAAGCACGAAGTCATGTGAAGTTGGTTGCAGAGATAGCCCTCTAATACCTTCTTAGCATTAGAGATATTTCTGGGAATCTATTCTTATTTGGGGGTCTTGCTAGTACCTTTACATCCGTGAGAGGTGGTGGTTTCAAGATTTCTGTCTTTGTTACCCTACCCATATGGTGGACATGACTTACGACCGTTTTCCTTCACATTGGTTATATCATGGTGGCCTTAGTTGCTTGACATATGTAATCACATAGGTTACTTGCAGGGGTTATTCTGCAGGTACCTTGATTCATATAAGGGTCAGACAACACACAACCTTTATGGAGGATTACCTCTCTGGTGGGATCTGACCAACTATGCTGTTAAGCCCACGAGGGCCCTTATAACTGATTCTTATACCTCCAATATTTTGAAGGGAGTCTCAGGCCCCTCTTGGGAGAGACATACCTACTCTAGTGAGGGAGGCCCCTTTTTAGCCACTATATCTTGTTTGTGTACATTGACATTTTTGATTTACTTTTGTGTGTTGTCTAATTATTAGTTGGCCTTATAATTTTGTGTTGCATCGTGAGTTTTCATTTCTATGGTTAGTGGAGCCCCCATGACTCCCTCAGTTAGCACTACCCAACCTATGGTCTTTGATCATTCCATGGGGACAAATCCTTTTGTATTTCTTAGTAGTACAATGAATCATGATACTCAGCCAATACCTTGGGCCTCTAATCATTTTTCTCTTGGTATGCTAGACATGTCTTCACACTTGCCATCCTCTGTCTCGTTGCCTTATGTGAATCCTAGTTTTGGGTTTGGAGGCATGATGCCTCCTTATTCTCCCTTTTCGTTTGGTGGGAGTCATATCCCTCAACATACTCTTACGATAGGAGGTTGGAATGTTCCTTCCTATGGATCCAATCCTAGCTTCACTTTTCTAGGAGCAAGTGTTCAAATGGGCGGTCATTCTACTCATTACATCCCGTCCATATATCCTTCTTTCGCTATGATGGTTCCTACAAATGATTTTCCCATGGTGAACCACCGTCTTTCCTCTGGTTTTTCATCTGGGGGGATTCGATTTTATAGTATGGGAAACCCCCTTCATGAAGTTCCTTTGTCTAGGGGCAACATATATCCTCACCTGAGTAACCCTTGTCATGTTTCTTTCTCTTCATAAGTGGCTTCCTCAGTGATGATGCCCTTACAAACCTTTATGAATCATTTTGGAGGAGGATACTATCCTTCCAGACATGGCCATGGTGTATACTAGAACCCTTCTTGGCCTGCAATATCTCAAAATCAGTCTTTCCCAGAACCTTGGTCTCAAATGCCACAACCATCCACTGAAAGTCATGATGGAATCACAAGTCTAGTCACTGCGAGTCATACTGGATTTATATCACCAACCTCTGCTAGTCATGTTAGAGATGGGTCAACAATCTCTGCAATTCATGTTGAAGACATGCAACGAGCCGCTGCAAGTCATGCTAGGAGCACAAGTACATTCATTGCGAGTCATACTCTCATTATATCACCAACCTATGCTAGTCATGTTGGAGATAGGTCAACAACCTCTGCAAGTCATGTTGAAGACATGCAACCATCCACTGCATGTCATGTTGGATGGTTTCTTGCAAGTCATGCTGGGAGCACAAGTACATTCATTGTGAGTCATACTCGCATTATATCACCAACCTATGCTAGTCATGTTGGAGATAGGTCAACAACCTCTGCAAGTCATGTTGAAGACATGCAACCATCCACTGCATGCCATGCTGGGGCACAAATCTAGTCACTGCTAGTCACACTACACATACATCACCAAACTTTTCTAGTCATGTTGGGGATTCATCACCAACCTTTTCTAGTCATGTTGGGGATTCGTCAGCAACCTTTGCAAGTCATGTTGAAGATCTTCTACTAGCCTTTGCAAGTCATGTTGGGAGCATGTCACCAACCACTGCAAGTCATGTTGGCGGCATTAATATGATCAAGAAGCCTATAAGTATAGGACATAAGCTCAAGTTCCTTTATAGACTTTGCAATGGAGGTCATCTAACTCATATGTTCCCTCCTATTTCCGTGGTATAAGAAGCACAATCCTTGTCCGATAGCCCTTCGGGTTCTGAGTCATCTTTGGTTTCCCAATATTCTAATCCTTCTTTGGTTGATACAATGGTTGTGCCTATGGAATCTTCAGCTGATCCCACTCTTATTTTGGGGGGTGAAGCATCTCTTGACCATGTTGTCTCACATCCTGTTCAACCAACGGTTGTGTCGATGCAATCTTCGACCGACACCACTCCTATTTTTGGGGGTGATGCATCTCTACATCATGTTTTCTTGCACCCTATTCAACCAATGGTTGAAGAAGTGGTCATGCCAATGAAATCTTTGGCCGATCCCACTCTTCTCTTAAAGAGCGACAAGTTTAAGGAAGTGACATTTCCGATGCAATATTCGGTGAATCCCACTCTTCTTTTGGGGGTTGATGAGTCTTTCAACCATGTCCTTAGAATTTCTATCCCCATACTGTCTGAACAAGGGATCATTCCACTCTCTTCGAGTACACTCCCTCCAAGTCCTATGATGGTTTCCTTTGATTGGAATGATTTTGTAGATAATGGATCTTCTGCAAGTATCTTATCCTCCTTGTCTTGGCAAGTTTTGGGTTCTTCCAAGCTTTTTTCAGCTACCTGTGAGTTGTTGAATTTCGACAGAAGTCCTGCACGGGAGCCCTGACCTCCCCCATGATATGATGCTTAGAACAACATCCCCAAGTCTTAGTTAAGCTCTTTTTCGACTCTCTAAAAAAGAAAAAAATGTTGAACGAAATTGAAAGTAGTTAGTGCTCTTCGGTGTATCGTGACAAGGGACTAATCGCCTCTCGTGGATCCTTGAAATTTGGTGGTGGTGAGTTTACCAATCACCCGTGGGTTTTGGTCTAATGACAAGCATACTACCGTAAAAATGCTATAAAAGTTAGAGGTTATGAGTTCGATACACACTCAGCTCATGCTGAGGGGGAGATTGTTGCACGAAATTGAAAGTAGTCAACACTCCCCCAGTGTATTGTGACAAGGGACTAATTGCCTCTCATGGATCCTTGAAATCTAGTGGTGGTGAGTTTACCAATCACCCACAGGTTTTGGTCTAACGACAACCGTACTAGCGTAAAAATAAGATTGTTGGCATGTTTACAGGAAGAGTGTGATTGTCATTGATGGCAAGAACAACAACAATGATGGCATGTTAATGGGTAGAGTTTGCTTGTCATTGATGGAAAGAACAACAACGACGATGGCATATTGGAAACAATGATGAAAAATAGGAAAGATGCAATGATAGCATTGGGAATGACGAGACCATGCGAAATTGTTGTCTACAAGCTAAGGAGGACGAGCACAGGGCACGAAGTTGGAGTTTCTAGATAGACAAAGGTTATCATGAAGACAACACAGAGTGTGTGCATGATTCCTTAGAATCCATGAGTTTGCAGAAGGAATCAAGCTTAGGAGGGATAGAGGATTGGAAGAGTTCATAGAAAGGACAAGGGTAGAAGTCACCTCGTGGAGTTAAACTCAGAAGGGTTTATGCCAAGTTATTTGGCAAGGAGCCATCGGTAATTTCGAAGGATGATAGAGATCCTTGGAGAGAAGAGGAACTAATATCCATGGGCCGTTAGATCCAGTGGAGTTGCAAGGAGGATAATCCCATGATTCATTCAACACTCCAAAGCTGCGAAGGAATTCTGGTCGTCCATTGAGGTAGGACATGTGGCAAGAGATAAACATTGCGCCGATTCACAAGTCGAGAAATCAGAGATAGGAAAAGAGAAAATTCGCAAAGTCCGAGTTTGTGAAGGTGATCACATCCGTTGATCGAGGAATGTTGTGGGCCTTCGATCGGACAAGACCCGAAACATGAAAGTTGCGAAGTCTTGATTCACGAAGGAAAGATCTGTACTGTCGAATCACAAATGACTTTGGACCATTGATTTGACGTAAGTGCAAGTTAGGGAATTAGAAGAAGGGAGTTGAGGAAAATTTCGACATCGCGAAGCACGTAGTCACAAAACGCGAAAAGGAGATCTCGACCGTTAGATCGTGGGAGATTTTATACGGTTGATCTGAAGTGAGTGCAAGTTTGGGAATTAGAAGAAGGGAGGTGCTCTAAGCTCCGACATCGTGAGTCATGAAATATCAAAGTGTGAAGAAGAGATCTAGACCATTGATCAAGGAATGTTGTGGGCCGTTGATATGGCACGACGAATATCAGAGTTTGTGATTCGATCTCGGCCATTGGCTAGAAGGAGAGATCTGGATTGTCGATTTGACACAAGTAGAGTTCGAGGGTTTAGAGTTTGGGAGAGTCGTGATATCTCACATCAGAATATCCGAAGCACAAAGTCACATAGCACCTTTTTGGTTACCATGTGGTCACATTAACAGAAGATAAGGGAAGAAGCTAGCTTTTCTAGGCTCTTCTTCAGAAATTGAGAGTTGGGAGAGTTGGGGTGACTTGTAGCCAAAAATATGAAATGCGAAGTCTCAAAGAGTCAACCTGGATAGGCGTCTGATCATAGTTCGTGGTCACGTGAAAGGAAGGGGCTTAGCCAAAAAATATAGCGCCCACTGTGTAGTTTTCTCAGGAAGGAAAAAGGCACCAAAAGGATGAGAGCACAAAGGTTCTCTCTGCAATTGCTGGAACTGACTGAATGTAACTGCCATAAACGATTGATTGTATTTGCCAGAGAATTAGAATAGATTCAGGGTGACTGCTAGAGGATCTAAAGAGCCTCAAGATAATTTCTAGAGGAATGAAGAATCATCATAGAGACAATTGACAGATGGAAAAGTGTCGAAGACTGTAACTTCCAGAGAAGCCAAGAATCTCAGGATAATGACCACCGATGACAAACAGACTGTGGATAACTTCCAGAGAAGATGAAGAGTTGATAGGATGATCCGACAGAGGACTTGGCGTGACAAAAAGATGCATAACATATAAGATATGGGGGTATATTTTGATTGTGATTCATGCACGTAGAAGGGGAGCCGAGCGTCTGTGCACAAGAGCTAAAGTGCATGAAAGAGGCGTAGCACACAGAATGGAAATGGTGCACAGAGCATAAAGTGCAAAATAAAGAAATAGAACATAAATGCATATCTAAGAGAGGAAGAGAAAGATGAGGTGCGCATGTAGAGACAAAGCAGAAGAACATAAAGCTCAATAAGATGCGAGCAAGAAGACACTGATGCAGGCAAAATAGAGAAGTGTAGCAGAATAGTGATGAGACTGGTAAGCCATTGTTAAATAATGTATCATTGTAATAAATTTCATTAACAAATATTTATAGTTAGGGTAGTAGGGAGGTGATAGGGAGGACTGTTGTCCTGAGAGTTTCAAGTGGGTGCTTGAACACAGGAAGTTGTAGCTTCCATCTAGTTGTAGCCAGAAAAACCAGGGTGGTAGGGTGGTGCAAGGGAGAACTATTGTTATCTGTTATACATGCTGGTAATTGTGTGACTGGAAGTTGATGCTTCCATCCAGTTGGTGCTGGAACACTCAGGGAGTTGGTGCTTCCTTCTAGTGGGTGCTAGAGAATTCAAAGAGTTGGTTCTCTCAACAAGTTGCAACTTGTACAAGTTAGTGCCTGTGTGACTGGAAGTTGGTGCTAGAACACAAAGGGAGTTGTTGCTTTCTTCTATTGGGTGCTAGAGAAACCAGAGAGTTGGTTCTCTCAACAAGTTGTTGCTTGTAAAACAGAGGTGGTTTAGCCTCAAAAGGAGTTGCTGATCATAAGAATGATAATGTATAGAAAATAAAGACTACTTATCATATCAAGAAGAAAAGGGTTTCTCCCTTTATGGGTTTCCTTAGGAATATTTGTCTCTGTGTATTTCATGTGTGTGATTGATGTTGAATACTCTATTGCTTACTTCCATGAATTATTGTGATCATCATTGAGTGTTTTTTAATCAATTTAAAATGTTCATTATTGTTTAAGCAAAGTAACAACTGATTCACCCCCCCCCCCCTTTAGTTGTCCAACAATTGGTATCAGAGCCAGTTCCTTTTATTTAAGGGCAGATCCTAGAGCTTAAACATGACTAGCCATGAAGGAACTTCAACCAATAAGGTTCCCCTATTCAATGGAAAAAAATTTGCCTTCTGGAAAGTTAGGATGAGAACCTACATAATGGCTTTAGGTGTAGATGTCTGGGATGTGGTAGAGACTGATTATGTAAAACCAATTGTACTAGATTCTAAGGATGACAAGCTAGAATTCAGATTCAACACTAAGGCTATGAATACTATTCTGAGTGGGCTTGTAGAAGCATAATTTGTAAAAGTTATGCACTTAGAATCTGCCAAAGAAATGTGGGACAAACTCATTAGCAATTATGAAGGTAATGAGAAGGTAAAGGATGCCAAAATTCAAACCTACATATTATAGTTTCAACAACTAAAGATGAAAGAGGATGAAACTATTGGGAAGTACTTTCTAAGAGTTGAAGAACTAGTAAATGCAATGAAAGGACTTGGTGAAAAAATTGAGAACGCCTCTTTAGTTCATAAAATTTTGAGATCTCTGCCAGAGAGGTTCAACCCAAAGGTCTTTGCTATAGAAGAACCTAATGTTCTAAAAGTTCTACCTTTTGATCAAATTCTAGGAACATTGACTGCATATGAAATGAGGATAGGTAAAGATAAACCCACCTCTAGAGAGGCATCATTTAAAGAAGATAAAAATGAGGATTCTGAGCCTGATGAAATTGAAGCAAAATTTGTGAGAAGACTAAAGAAAGGATCAGGAAAGTACCAAGGCAAGTTTCCCTTCAAATGTTTTAACTGTGGAAAGATAGGTCACTTTGCATCTAAGTATCTACACATGAAGAAGGACCAGAAATCTGAAGGTGAAGAGAAACACAAATACAAGAGATTTGGTAAAAAGAAAAGTTTATGTGTAAACAATGATGACTCTTCAGGAGGCACAAATAATGAATCTTCTCGTGAAGATAAGGTTAATGACTTTATGCTTATGGAAAAATAGGATTATGATAATAAAGTCACAAGAAGTGATGTTAATGATTAAGAAGCCGTGGTTGAATTGGAAGGAGAACTGATTAGTGCCCTATAAGAAATTGCTAGACTAAGATTTAAGAAGAAAAAGAAAAAAACAATTGCTGATACAACTTGAGAAAGACAGTAAAAAACCCGATGAAGACTTTTCCCTGCTAAAAGTGGAATTAGAAGAGGCAAATAAAATAGAGGACATTCTTAAACGAAAGTTATCAGAGAAGAAGACAATATGTGAAGCCTTGGAAGAAGAGGTAGTAAAAACCAGAAAAGAGATGGAGAATATTAAAGCATTGTATCTCCAAAATCTTCCAAGCATTAAAGTCTCAACAGAAATAAACAACATTCTGAGAAAACAAAGATCTCCTTTCTTGAATACTGGTTTAGGTTATGTAAGTGGTTCAAACAACAAACAACCAGAAAGAAAAGAGCCAATAAAGATGATCAAGTTCCAAGTCAGCAGAAAATCAAACCATGTGAGTACTCTGTCACCAAAAGCTAATAAAGACAAGATGATCCCTGATAAAAAACAAATATATCGAAAGATGGAGCAACAAATTCCAAGAAGAAGGCCATCCTTCAGGTACCAAAATTATTCCATGGTTACTATTTTTACTGCTCTAATTTTGGTCTTAAGATTGCAAATTGTCAAATTGAGTTTAGAGACATGCAACTGAGGAGGTCAAGAAATAAACAATTTTTTCAACACAGAACTAAACAACCAATGAGTAGACAACCTTACACCAATCACTCTGACCTATTGAAAAGTCAAATCGAATTTTATAACTGTCACAACTTCAACCACAAAGCTGCAAACTTCCATTTGAAGAATTACAAAGCAGATCCAAGGATAAAACCCTTAGATAAAAATGCCAACACATGGAAAAAGAAAGATAGTGAAAAATGTGGTCTAGTACTTTCAGCTCAAAAACAAAAAGACCCCTAGTATATAGACAATGGATGTTCCAAACACATGCACATGACTGGAGACAAGGATAAGTTTCTGTCAATAAGTAAAAGTGAAACAGGAAATATGACCTTTGGAAATGATGAACCAGGTAAAATCAAGGGTAAAGGGATGGTGAGTTTGAGTAATGGAAAAGGAAATGCCTAGGATGTTCTGCTTGTAGATGGGATGAAACATAATTTTCTCAGTGTAAGTCAAATGTATGGCAGAGGCTGTGAATATGTGTTCAATTCCAAAGATTGTAAGGTAAGGATTGTAAACTCAGGACAAGTGGTGGCTAAAGGCATAATGACAGATAATAATGCATGTGTGTTGAAAGAAGATAGAGAAGAGTGTCATCTAAGAAAACATGATGAAAGTTGGTTCTAGCATAGGAGACTTGGAAATCTAAACTTTGACCACTTAATTAAGATCAAAAATCTTGAGGTAGTAAAAGATCTTCCAAAATTATCAAAACCACAATATTCTATGTGTAAACCGTGGCAAGTAGGAAAGCTAACCGGGACACGGTTTAAACCCAAAGAGCTCTACTTCAACATAGAAACCACTCCATTTAGTTCATATGGATTTATGTGGACCATCAAGACATGAAGGCACATGGAAGGAAAACTACTTCATGCTAATCATTGATGATTTCTCCAGACTCACTTGGGTTGCTTCTCTCAAAGAAAAAACCGAAGAAGTTGAGAATTTTAAAATATCTAAGTCTTTAACTGAGAATCAAATAGGCAACAGGTTAAAGGCAGTAAGATCAGACAAAGGAGAAGAATTTATTTCAAGTAATTTCAAGGAATTCTGTGATAAACATGGGATCAAGAGAGAATACACAATCCCATGAACTCCACAACAAAATGGAGTATTTGAGAGGCAAGTATGATGACAGGGCTGATGAAGGCATCTTCTTAGGATATGATACCAATGGTAAATGATATAGATTATTTAATAAAATATTGTATAAATTAGTTTATTGCATTGATTTAAAGGTCGATGAAGGAGTTCTAGTAAGATAGGTGAGCAATATTGAGTCTACTACACAGGACACAGATGAAGCTGAAGATGAACAGGTCCAAGAATCTAGTTTTTCATTCCAAGACCAAGCTCATCCCCATAAAATACCATTTTCTGAGAGAGCATGTCACCAATAAGATTGTTCAGGCTCATTACATTCCAACCATAGAACAAATTGCAGACATCTTGCAGACATATTTACTAAACCCCTATCCAAGACACCATTTGAATATCTCCGTTAGAAGTTGGGTGTCATCTCTTCTCTCACCTAAGAGAGTCCATCCTGTCAGGGGGAGTTTGTGTTGGTTGAATATATGATACCTCTGAAAAGTACTGCAACAACTCAAGGGGAGCATGTTTTCTTTGAAATTGATGTCAAAGGGGGAGAAAAGGTGTGGTCTGGATGCTATAGTTGGAGGTCTAAGTAGAACAATGCAGTCTTTCAGGGTTTCCATCAATTCCAAAGGGGAATATTGTTGGCATGTTTATAGGCAGAGTGTGCTTGTCATTGATGGAAAGAACAACAACAATGATGACATGTTAACAGGCATAGCGTGCTTGTCATTGATGGAAAGAACAACAACGACGATGGCATATTGGCAGCAATGACGAAAAACATGAAAGATGCAATGATAGCATTGGGAATGGCGATACCATGAGAAATTGTTGTCTACAAGCTCAGGAGGATGGGCACAAAGTTGGATTTTCCATATATCTAGAGGTTATCATGAAGGCAACAAGGAGCATACGCAGGATTCCTTAGAATTTATGAGTTTGCACAAGGAATCAAGATTAGGAGGGATAAAGGCTTGGAAGAGTTCAGAGAAAGGACGACGGTCGAAGTCACCTTGTGGAGTTAAGCTCATAAGGGTTGACGCCGAGTTATTTGGCAAGCAGCCATTGATAATATCGAAGGATGGTAGAGATACTTGGAGAGAAGAGGAACTAATATCCATGGGTCGTTAGATCCAGTGGAGTTGCAACGAGGATAAGCCCATGAGTCATTCAACACTCCAAAGCTGCGAAGGAATCCTGGTTTTCCACTGAGGAAGGACACGTGGCAAGAGATCAACATTGCGCTAATTCACAAGTCGAGAAATTAGAGATAGGAGAAGAGAAAACTTGCAAAGTCCGAGTTTTCTAAGGTGATCACAGCCATTGATCGAGGAATGTCATGGGTCGTCGATCGGACAAGACCCAAAATGCAAAAGTCGTGAAGTATTGATTCATGAAGGAGAGATCTGTACCATCGGATCACAAAGAACTTTGGACCATTGATATGACACAAGCACAAGTTTAGGAATCAGAAGAAGGGAGGTGAGCCAAATTTCGACATCGCGAAGCACAGAGTCGTGAAATGTGAAGAGGAGATTTCAACCATTGGATCACGGAAGATTTTGGACTGTTCATTTGACGCAAGCTCAAGTTCAGGAATCGGAAGAAGTGAGGTGCTCTAAGATCCAACATCGCGAGTTGCGAAATATTGAAGTGCGAAGAAGATATCTAGATCATCGATCGAGGAATGTCGTGGGTCGTTGATTTGACAGGATGAAGATCAAATTTTTTAATTTGATCTCAACCGTCGGATAGAAGGAGAGATCCGGACCGTCGATCTGACGCAAGCAGAGTTCGAGGGTTCGGAGTTTGGGAGAGTCGGGATATCTCACAACAGAATATCTGAAGCGCAAAGTCGTGAAGTTCCTTTTTTTTAGCATGTGGTCACACAAATGGAATATAAGGGAAGGAGCTAGAATTGCTAGGATCTTCTTTGGAAATCGAGATTTGGGAGAGTCGGGGTGACGTGTAGCAGAAAATAAGAACTGCAAAGTCGCGAAGAGTCATCTTGGATAGACGTCTTATCATAGTTTGTGGTCACGTGAAAGGAAGGGGCTTAGCCAGAAAAGCTAGCACCCATTGTGTAGTTTTCTCAGGAAAGGAAAAGGTGCCAAAGGGATGAGCATGCGAAGGTTCTCTCTGTAACTGCCAGAACATACTGAATGTAACTACCAGAAACGACTGATTGTATCTGCCAGAGAATTCAAAGAGCTTCAGGGTGATCACCAGAGGAGCTGAAGAGCCTCGAGATAATTTCCATAGGAATGAAGAATCATCATAGAGACAATTGACAGATGGGAAAGTGTTGAAGACTGCAACTTCCAGAGAAGACAAGAATCTTAGGATAACGACCACTGATGACAAACAGACTATGAATAACTGCCAAAGAATATGAAGAGTTGCTAGGAGGATCTGGTATGGGAATTCGCGTGATAAAAAGACACAGAATAGAGAAGAGATGGGGGTCTCTTTTTATTGTGATTCATGCATGTAGAAGGGGAGCTGAGTGTTTGTGCATAGGAGATGAAGTGCATGAAAGAGGCGTAACACACAAAATTTCAATGTTGAACAGAGCATAAAGTGCAAAATAAAGACATAGAACAAAAATTCATATCTAAGAGAGGAAGAGAAAGCCAATGTGCGCATGCAGAGACAGAGTAGAAGAAAAGAAAGCTCAAGAAGATGAGAGTAGGAAGACACTGATGCAGACAAAGCAAAGCAGTGTAGCAAAACAATGATGAGACTAGTAAGACATTGTTAAATAATGTATCACTGTAACAAATTTTAGTAACAAAGATTCATAATCAGGGTGGTAGGGAGGTGCTAGGGAGGACTTTTGTCCTCAGAGTTTCAAGTGGGTGCTTGAACATAGGAAGTTGTAGCTTCCATCTGGTTGCATCCAGAAAAACCAGGGTGATAGGGTGGTGCAAGGGAGAACTATTGTTCTCTATTATACATGTTGGTGCTTGTGTGACTGGAAGTTGATGCTTCCATCCAGTTGGTGCTGGAACACTCATGGAGTTGTTACAAGATAATTTAGAGAGTTGGTTCTCTCAACAAGTTGCATGTTGTATAGGTTTGTGCCCGTGTGACTAGAAGTTGGTGCTGGAACACAAAGGGAGTTGGTGGTTCCTGATAGTGGGTGCTAGAGAAACCAGAGAGTTTGTGCTCTCAACAAGTTGTTGCTTGTAAAACAAAAGGGGTATCCTCAAAAGGAGTTGGTTTCTCATAAGAATGATAATGTAAAAAAAATAAAGACTACTTATCATATCAAGAAGAAGAGGTTTTCTCCCTTTATGGGTTTCCTTAGGAATATCTGTCTCTATGTATTTCATGTGTGTGATTGATGTTGAATACTCTATTGCTTAATTCCTTGAATTATTGTGATCATCATGGAGTGTTTTGTAATGAGTTTAAAATGGGAATTATTGTTTAAGCACAGTAACAAATGATTCACCCTCACCCTCAGTTGTCCAACAAAAATATTGCCGAGTGAACTTGTCTCTGTTACACATCAAAATTACTCACTTTGATAGTGTCGCAAGTGTTGTCATTACAAAGGTTGCAAGTGTCACATTTTGCTCACAAGGTCGCAAGTGTCGCATGTTGCTCACAAGTGTTGCAAGTGTCAGGGAAGCATACTGCCATGATGCCTATGTCGTGCCTATAACGACATGAGAAGGACACTTGAAACACCTCAAACATTTGATTTGGAAGAGGAGAAATGAGTCAGAAGGCTTGCAAACCTTTTTCCATCTGAAAGCACCTCAAAAATTGAGTTTTTGGAGGGGAACGCTCCCCCTTACACTATCTCCGAGCGCCGACGCTCCCCCTTACACTGTCAAGGAGCGTTATAAAGCTCCCCTGGCCCTTTTGAGGGAGCGGTATAGATTTTGAGAGCGTTGGCGCCCCCCTAAAGCCTACTAGGGAGCGCTACAACGCTCTGATGGTCCTTTTGAGGGAGCGCTACCTATTCTGGGCAGTGGTTAAGCTGTTGAGATGAATGGGGGAAGAATCTTTTTATTCTTGGAAGGCATTTGGATTCGAATCCCTTGTCCAGCCATGATCTTAGGGCATATCCTCAACTGAAGGAGGCAAATCCTCAACTTCCCCAAGGATATCTCAGGTGGTTGAAGCCTCTCCAAGGCTATATAAGCAAGCTTTCTAATGGTGAAAGGGGATTGGAAATGGAGAATCACACCAAACTTATGATCTCATAAGTGGTGCTGGAACATAGCTGATGGGGAAGAATTGCTAGCATGAAACCTATGATATCATAGGAAACACATAGTCAACCAAAGAAGAGTGATCAGTGAAGCTTCTGTCATCCAAGTTGTGGATCTTTCGAGTAAGGGTTAGACGAAGAGGACTTGACGAAGCTGTCACATTCGCATCTACGATTGTAAGTACTACTATCGTTATTCTCATTAATATGACACGCTTGGCCTCTTTCTTTCTAGTTTGTGTCTAATGTTACATGAAATTATCATTGATAGATAGATATGTTTTCAAGCTAATATCAATAGAGTAGGAAGTGGTCGTATCTTGTTTGTCTACAGGACTCAGCGAGGAGAAAAGGATCATAGCTCAACTCGGAGCGTGCAGGGACAAATGTCGATAAAGAGGTACTTCTGTTCTCCTTCCTTCTCATGTGTTAGTTTGTATAGATTTGAAAGGAAGTCAGTGTCCACGTTAAGCATTTTCTGTCTTAGAGTTAAGGTCAATCTCTTTGAGGTGATCTACCTGTCCACAGGGATATTTTCCTACAACAGAAACTGGACTCCACTGGGGAGTCCTCAAATCAAAACTTCTTGTTTTGATTTCTCCTCATAGACCTTGTTTTACCCCTTGATCATTTCAGACCTGGTTCACTCCTCTTTTGATTGGTTTCATGAGCTGATTGGCTCCCTACCCCATCACACTCAGCCTAATTGTCGAGATTGAATTGCAATTTTTGGAATTTTTGACATTTTTGGGAGTTTTTGAACCTGGCGCCCATGTCCCTGTGTTAACAGAGCGCCAACGCTCCCTAATAGCCTTGCACAGAGCGCTATAACACTCCTTTCCTTTGGCAACAGAGCGCCAGCCCTCCTTTGGCCAATAAACCTTCCAGAATTGTTGTTTCAGGGTTTTTTCTCTATGTCTCTCTTACTGGGTAACCTTGTGAGTCAATCCTTCTTCTTTCCAGCTTTAAAATCCGTCTTTTTCTTGAAGAACAAACATCTTGCTGTTTGGATTTCTTAGCCTTCTTCACTATTGTTGTTGAGTTTTTCTACCATTTGGAGTCTGAAACCCATGCATTATCTTTCTCTCCTCGTCAACTGAACGAAAAACGCCGGTGAAGGTCATCAAAGGTCTACAAATATTTTCATTCGGTTTTAGTTAAGATCACTGTTCTTCGACATTTCCTTTGGTGTGAAGTTTGATTTCTCTTTGATTGTTTCTTTTCTTTCGCTTCTTGTTTTGATCACAACGAAAGGGTGTATTGTTTGTATGATTCTTGCTTGTGTTGGTCTGATTTTCATTCATCCAAAAAGATAATTAGCAAGACGAGCATTGTTTTGAATTAATCATTATTCATATGCAAACAATAGGAGACATCTTCATGATTGAGTTTGCATATTAGTTTTCATTTCTGAAATGTTTTAGCATCATATTGGATATGATTGAGAACAAAATTGATTGAGGGCATTTCTTGTCAAGTGTTTGATAGTGAAAATGATTGTTCCTCTTTCCCTTAAATAGGTATTCATTGAAAAGAAATGATTGCTTATCATATTTCATGCATATTTTTGGGAATCGAGTCATCATTCCATCAGTTTCACTTTCGTACACCCTCTGAGTAAACAACAGCCATTAAAATCAATGCTTAACTAAAATTTGTCAGACTGTTTACATCTTTGTTAGCAAACCTACATTAGTTTAAGGTGTAGGTCTTTGGAATAGGTTGAAAGGATAACTTTCCAAAGCTATCAAACAAACTTAGTATCTTGGGGTAGGGAGAGTCAAATCCAATTTTCGTATCAGTCTGCCTGGGATCCCCCTCTCACATAGGGTTTACGCACGAGGTCGCATTCGGGTGAGCTACGGGGACTAACCCTCCGTGGTTTAACTCATTGTGTTGGTCATATTGTATTATGGGGACCGCTTAAAGGTAAATCCACAATTACTGCGTGGAAGCCTTTTAGCTGATTTCGGGCTTCATACCCTGCCCATACGTTCGGATTGGACTGTCGATTGTTCCCGCCCAGGGGATGACTGCGAATTGGTAACCTTACTAGCCATAATATTTAGGGTCTTACACAAGGTGACGGTGATGGGAAGTCTCACTGTACCTGGAACAGACGTTGGTCAAACTCACTCAAGCTCCTTGGAGGGTAAATCCACAATTACTGCGTGGAAGCTTGCACCAAGGCATAAGTCCATTAAGCAGGCCATCGACGTAACTGATCCACCCACTCTATCCCCGCCCCTTCCTATTTTGATCTCGCGATGTTGGATTTCATCACCAACTAGTGGTTTCATCGTAGGAAGGTTTGTTTGATTAATTGCTTCTTTGATTTGTAGCGTGTGTTGTTTGTTTTACTTAGTGGACCTTAGGTTGAGTCAGTGATAATGGCATCGAATCCTGGGAGTACCAATGGTGGAATCCCTTCTTCTGGGGAACCTTATACCTTTCCTTCGTTTGGAAACTTTGGTCCTCCATATGTTTCCACACTGAGTCTTCCAGGCCTCACTATTGGATTACCAGTTTGGTTCTTCCCCACTCCGGTGATCCCGAATCCTCTCAATGTTTCAGTTGCACCTAATACTTTGGATGTCAATACACCACCCATACATCAACCTCATGTCGAACTTTCACCTTCTTCGTCCATCAAGTCTCCTTCCACTTCTCCTTCTTCGCCTAGTGAAAGCTCTAAAGCAAGTAGCCAGGTTGATCAGAAGAAGAAGAAATGGAAAGAGAAGAAGAAGAAGAGCCCGAAAAGGAAAAAGTCCCCAACAAAATCAGATGTTGGCTCTAAGCAACCAGTTACTGTCAATAGCACTGGGAGTGTTGATGAGGTCAACAATATTAAAATGAAGAATCCAAAACCCAAATTCCCTTGCAGCCTTTGTAAGGGTGACCACTTTCTGAGGGATTGCCTCGGCCTTACCCAGGTCTTAGAAATGTGGTCCTCCATGTCATTGGCCTCTGTCAGTCATGTCGATGATGCCCCATCAACTAGTAATGTTCAGGTTGGTAAGAAGAAGAAAACTATCAAGTTCCCTTGCATGTTATGTAAAGGTAATCATCACTCTCACCATTGTCCTCGCATGGACGAGGCTTCTTCTCTTTTGGAAAAACTTCAACTTCCAAAAGGTTATTGTAAACTTTCCTCCAACCCATCATTGGTTGATGGACTGGTCAATCCAGTTCCATCCCCGGTCAGTCCGGTTGATCAGGTGGTCAATCTAGTTTCCTCCTCGATTGAACCACAAACCCAAGTAGCTGATCCAGTTCTGCCATCAATCAACCCCACTCTCCCGTTAGAGAGTGACACCAAAGCGGTCGGTCTGTTTCCACCCGTTGACCCCATTCTTCCCTTGGATAATGAAACTCAAGTGGTCGATTCGGTTCTACCATCGATCGATCCCACTCCTCCTTTGATGAGTGCCAAAGTGACTGATCCAGTCCCTTCCTCGGTCAGTCCCACTCTTCCTCTGAAGAGTGCCCAAGTGGTCTATCCAAGTCCACCATTGGTTGATCTGATCTAATCATCGGTCGATCCTACCCTCCTTCTAGAGAGTAAACCCGATACTGCCCATGTTTTTCTTGTTAATACAGACTCTACCATGCCTGGGGGCATTACTCCTCCTCCCGTGGAACCCCCTCCAAGTACCGAAGCCATACTTTTTGATTGGGGTGTGCTAACTGGACCTCGTCTTCCCTCCCACATTCCTTTCCAGATTATAGTACAGGTTCGTGGTCGGGACGTTCCTCAAACACTGATAGATGAAGGTGCATTCATTAGTATTTTGTCTTCTATTGCTTCGTACGCTTTGGGTTGTCCACAACTTGCACCGGTTACCCAGAATCTGTTAACTTTTAACAGAAGAACCAGTCAACCTTTAGGGATCCTTCCTCAGTTTCCTGTAACTTTGGGAGGGAAAACTGTCTTTATCGATGTCATGGTAGTCCGAGACCCCTTGGATTTCACTTTACTCCTTGGGAGGGATTATGTCTATGCCATGAAATCTATTGTATCCACTCTTTTCCGTGTGATATATTTCCCTCACAATGGAAGAATTGTGACTATTGATCAACTTTCATTCATCGGCCCTGACTGGGTTACCTTCCTAAGTGGTTCTTATATGCAGACAATATCACCCCTGGCGCATGTCAATTATGTGGCGTTGTCTCCCATGACCTCAAATTATGATGATTTGGATCCGGTAGTTGAAATGGCGATTTCTTCAGTAGGGTTATTGGAGCCCGATCTCCTTACTCCTATCGCAGCCCCCGACATGTGTTCCTTCTCGAGTGATTATCTTCCATCCAGCGAAGATCTCTTGGAGGCCATGACCGAGTTTTGTCCCTTGACATGGTACCCTTCCAGAAAATTATCCCCTCGGAATCCATGATCAAGAAGCAACCACGAGCATAGTTTCTCTTCTCTGTGGCAAGCTCGTTAAAAAATGAAACAGAGGTCATGAGCATAGTTTCTCTTCTCTGTGGAAAGCTCGTTAAAAAATGAAATAGAGGCTTTGAGCATAGTTTTCTTCTCTGTAGAAAGATCGTTAAAAAATGAAACAACAATCTAGGGATCACACCTGGAACCTTGAGAATAGTTCTTTTCCTGTGTCAAGCTCGTTAAAAAATGAAAAAATTACCTCTCCCTTCAAGTTGAATCTTTCGCCCGATCTCGTAGATGTCGAGTCGAGTCTGTCGTTAGGACTCATTTTTGAACCTTCATTTCATCCACCTGTATCCTTTTTCTCCATCTAGCACAGAAATTGGTGGCAAACTCAAAGTCGGTGAATGAATTGAAGCTTGGGGGGCATGTCTCCAGCCTTTGATGATCATTCTGGAGCTAAGCCACCAGCTTTCAAGCTGGGGGCATGTCTCCAGCCTTTGATGATCATTCTGGAGCTAAGCCACCAGCTTTCAAGCTGGGGGCATACCGAGCTTAGCCTTTGTTCTTTCTCGTGCTCATAAATACATGAGAATGAAATCGGGTAATCTTTTATCTCTTTTTCGGACCCTTACGGATACACGAACACACGAAAAAGGAACCCCCCTGGAGTCTACTTTAAACCCTTTTCAGACTCTCTAAATATGAAAAGATTGTCGAGTGACCTTGCTTCCTTTCACACTCGTTAAAAGGTCAGAAAGGGCATCTTTCGAGCGATAGTTTACCCCTTTTTCGGTCTCGTTAGACTACTGTATGAAAAAGGAACTGAGAGAGTTCTCTTTTAAGTGTTTTTCCAAACTCTATAATCCCGAAAAACCTTCGAGTTTTCTATCTTTGGACTCGTTAAAGCACACATCGACATGACCATATGGGACCGAACCCTTACTTCTTCCGGTTTGTTAAACAAAGGAAGAGGAACTTACCGAAGGTAAGTTATATCAAGCATGTTTTATCCTCCTCGAGATCATTAAATAAAAAATAGGTACTCGTCCATCTGGATGGGGGAAAAATTGAAAGGAGCAAGCCAAGAAGTCTCTTCAGAACATTATCCAACAATTCTTAGAGTCGCCCTTGAACACGACACTTTGTCATCTGCATGCATCATAATCTGCTGAACCTCTGCACTGAGCCAATCCTTTGAGTTCCTTTCACTCCTTTGGGTCATCCGACGCAAGTCACAGTATCCACTACATAGTTTTGGTCCATGTCACGTTTTTGTTGTTGTGTCTCAGTGTTCAAGGGAAGTATCCACCTCGAGAGTCACCCATCCCAAATATCTTGCCTCAAAACCTGTGTCATTCCATGTCCATTTGATCTGCCAATTACATATCTATGTCTGTTTCATGTCATTGATGGGGGATACATCAAGGCCCTCCCTTGACGAGTCTATTCCTGTCGAATTCAACACATTATCTGGGAATCAGACTTAGAAACCAGTTAGTACTTTGGGACCTGCATGCCTCAATGGCATGCCTCCTCACGTTTGACAATAGGTCTACATCATTGACCCCTGATCGAATGATTCCATGGGTGTTCGACTTCAATTCATCTATTCACATTTGCTGGAATGTACTAAGGTACCTTGGGAATCATTGACATCAATGGTGATCTCCCTCGCACTTGTTAACGGTTAACACCATTGACTGGTAATCAAGTGGTTTCTGCCATGTTCAACATCAAGACATCTATTCACATGGTTAGATTCGTACCATATTGGGATTGGTAAGAAGACCCTGGGTTGAGTGACCACTTTGCTATATGCTTTGCCCAGGTTGCAAAGGAGTTTCTATTGGAAAAATAACACATACAATGTTACATAGATCCACTTTGTATTGGTCATGGCTATGTCTTATCATCTCGTAGATCCACTGTGTATTCTTCATGGCTACGATCAGTCCGAGTCATTAGAGTATAGATCCACATTGTATCTTCGGTGGCTATACCTTCTTGTCAATACAATTATGGATCCGCAGTGTATTTTATGGCGGTCATATCTTGCAAGTATTGATCACCCAAGCATAGGTATGCCTGCCTTGGGTTTTGAAATATGTCATGATATTTGTTGGATGTTTGTGTGCAACTTCCATCAGGTTCTCCAAGTCTATACCCTTGCTTGAGAGTCTACAAAGAATTTCAGTTATCAGTTCACATCTTCTAACTTCATACTTTGGGGGGAAATTTGTTACACATCAAAATTACTCACTTTGATAGTGTCGCAAGTGTCGTCATTACAAAGGTTGCAAGTGTCGCATTTTGCTCACAAGGTCGCAAGTGTCGCATGTTGCTCACAAGTGTCGCAAGTGTTAGGGAAGCATACTTCCATGATGCCTATGTCATGCCTATAATGACATGAGAAGGACACTTGAAACACCTCAAACATTTGATTTGGAAGAAGAGAAATGAGTCAGCAGGCTTGCAAACCTCTTTCCATCTGAAAGCACCTCAAAAACTAAGTTTTTGGAGGGGAGCGCTCCCCCTTACACTATCTTGGAGCGCCGACGCTCCGCCTTACACTGTCAAGGAGCATTATAAATCTCCCCTGGCCCTTTTGAGGGAGCGCTATAGATTTTGAGAGCGTTGGCGCCCCCCTAAAGCCTACTAGGGAGCGCTACAATGCTCTGATGGTCCTTTTGAGGGAGCGCTACCTATTCTGGGTAGTGGTTAAGCTATTGAGATGAATGGGGGAAGCATCTTTTCATTCTTGGAAGGCAGTTGGATTCAAATCCCTAGTCCAACCATGATCTTAGGGCAGATGCTCAACAGAAGGAGGCAAATCCTCAACTTCCCCAAGGATATATCAAGTGGTTGAAGCCTCTCCAAGGCTATATAAGCAAGCTTTCTAATGGTGAAAGGGGATTGGAAATGGAGAATCACACCAAACTTATGATCTCATAAGTGGTGTTGGAACAGAGCTGACGGGGAAGAATTTCTAGCATGAAACCTATGATCTCATAGGAAACACACAGTTAGCCAAAGAAGAGTGACCAATGAAGCTGCTGTCATCCAGGTTGTGGATCTTTCGAGTAAGGGTTAGACAAAGAGGACTTGACAAAGCTGTCGCATTCGCATCTACGATTGTAAGTATTGCTGTCGTTATTCTCATTAATATGACATGCTTGGCCTGTTTCTTTCTAGTTTGTGTCTAATGTTACATGAACTTATCATTCATAGATAGATCTTTTTTCAAGCTAATATCAATAGAGTAGGAAGTGGCCGTATCTTGTTTGTCTACAGGACTCAGCGAGGAGCAAAGGATTAGAGCTCAACTCGGAGCGTGCAGGGAAAAACGTCGATAAAGAGGTACTTTTGTTCTCCTTCCTTCTCATGTGTTAGTTTGTATAGATTTGAAAGGAAGTCAGTGTCCACGTTAAGCATTTTCTGTCTTAGAGTTAAGGTCAAGCTCTTTGAGGCGATCTACCTGTCTGCAGGGAGATTTTCCTACAACAGTCTCTTTCACACTCGTTAGTTGGATTTGAAAGGATGCATATTTGGTGTAAGTTTAACCCTTTTTCAGACCAAGTAGACTAGTTTCAAAAAAGGAATACTATAGTCAACATTGGCTATAAGAGTTCTCCTTGGTATTGTTTTATACTTTTTCGGGCCTAGGGGACTAAATCTATCAAAAAGGACATTATTTGGATTTAAGTTGTAATTGTTTCCATTATATTGCTTGCAGTATTGAGCCTATTTCCGGTTCTTTCTTTCTCGTTATAAGTATATTACCTCAACAATTTGGATCACTAGCCAAGCAAAGCCTTGTTTATATCCTTTGCAGCTTGACACCCTGTACCCTAAGAGGAAACATTCCCTTGAGTGTCAATGCCCCGCATGCACTTCATTGCATTGAGAAAAGGTATGTTCCACTTTTTAGAGCTAGTTTCTTACTCGTGACACTCGTTTCCTCTCTTGTATCATATCATTCATTTTCCTATGAAATCCAAAGTTTGAGCTTAGCATGACCTAAGGAAGTTGAGTTCATTACTTAGATTTTACTCCTCCGTTTGGTTACTATTCCATTCCATATGGAGAGTTTGATTGATGCCTCCTGCATCATGAAGTTTCATTATCAAGTCTATGCTGCCAGAGTCCTCCATATGTCTAATTCTCTTGTTCAAAGGATGTCTATAATCCCGTGTCGACCATTTCTTAGAATTCTTGAGTTTGCATGTTGAACATACCCTCAATATGTCTCAGAGTTGCATGAAGCTGTAGTCCTACCGTGTACCCTGGTCATACTTTCATTATGGGTAGGTAACCTTGAACTTGGCAGTTGACATCTCCTCATTGGTTGCTGACTATGGGGTTTCATTTGTGTTTGATGAAAACAAATCTATTCACACATTGGGATTCGTGTAGTGTCTTGGATTCCATTAGCCTTATTGGTAGTTTCCTCGCCTTTGTAGGTAGTATTCCTTATTGGTTTCTATTCATAGGGTCTTTTTCATGCACTACTTGCATCCGGTGCATGCGAAAGACACACATGGTAGTTGGTTCGTGTACATCCTCTTCGTCCAAGTTCCTCCAAATCATCAAGCTATTTATTTGTACCTCATGCTGATTGATGAGAGATTCCTTAATGCTCTCCTTTCAACAGGTCTCCTTCCATCGACTTCAGTCCATCTATTCTGGAAACGAGGCCTAGAGTCCTATGAGTACCTATAGGCTTGCAGTCACCAGTGGCAGGTTCTCCCACTATCCATAGTTGGGAATACATCAATGTCTCTCGATTGATGGATTCTTCAAGTGTTCAACCTCAACAAATTTATTCACACTTGTAAGAATGTATTCAATGTCTTGTTACCTAATTTCATTATCGATAGGATGTCTCACATTTTTTAATTGTATACATTAATGACCAATAATCAAACGAAGTCTCATTGTGTTCGAACTCAACTCCAATATTCACATGATGTAGACTTGCACCTTTGGCGGATCATGTAGAAGACTTGAAGACATCAATTTATAGTAGCAACTTTCCTGAGTTGTTTCTATCATTCATTGGACCAATACCTATATGACTTCAATTATCATGGGAGATCAAATTGTACTCCATTGTATACATATATCCTCAGATTGATTTTGAGACTGGTTTTCACTGGGCCTTGTTCGTGACTATGACAACCTATGGCATGTGTCTACTTTGTATTGCCTATTCATGGCCATGAACAACTGTTTGGTATATTTCCACATGGATCTGCAATGTCATTCAAATTGGCACCCATGTGTACAAAGTCATTATGGATTGTAATATTCTCATGAGCAACTAGTTCTTCCAACTGAGTCTCCATTACTCCACTTATGGGAATTATAATGTATTTCGACCATTGCAGATACTCCTCTAACCTCACACATTAGGGGGAATATGTTATAGAAAGTTTTTCCTCACCCCATGAAACTTTCTCATAAGGCCTTTCCATTTTCCTCTGCAGACTTGAAGTCCTCTTTTGCACTTCCCAGAGCCAAAAAATCATAATTTCCCACATATACATGCCCTACAAGTTATACAACATGTGTATACGCAGGTTGCACCACTGCAACCCATGTACATCGAGTTTGGTGCTCAAAATTAAAAATTGTGTTGGGTTTCCTTGTCACGTCACGAGATCCATGATTCTTGACCTTCCATATTTTGGAAACATTCCAAATCGGCCCTTTAGTTCCATTTGAAGACTATAAATTGGGCCATATCCAAACCGTGGAAGAGGAGAGAATTCAACTTTTGAGAGCAAAGATACTCTAGAGAAATTTTCACTTCACATTGAGTCTATATCTGTTTATCCTTGAAAGTCTGAACACATTGTTCAACCCTCAAGCTCTTCCCTCTTTTATGAAGAGCCTCATTGTCTCTCTTATATGAGATTTCCTTTGGTGGAGGATTGAATTGGTGGAGGCCTAGCTGGAAGGGAATTTGTTTCTCAGTTTTGAGGCATGCCAACATGAAAGTTTGTCAGTTATAAACTTCTATTGATCATTTTTTAATAGAAATACTCTTTTCTCGTCCAATTGATATCTTACAAATATTTGAATTATTATTCCATGGACATTTTTGTTATGAATGTTAATGGATTATGCTATTTCATGTGATAAATTTATATATTATCACCATATGATTGCGTATCTTGGTTGTTGAGGACAAGTTGCAGGTATACATATTTGAGTTGCGTGCTCAATCGTGGTCTTCATCGAACGTCCAGATGAGGTAGGCTCTTTATCTTGTATTTCTAACATTTTCATTTATATAACATACTTGGTATTATAATTTATTTCTGCAGTCATTTCGTCTATTGTGGTTTACCCCATGCCATAGAGTGATTTTCCTCGTAATAGACACCAAGTTGAAGAGATCTGCAACTTTCTATCCATAGACAAATAGGAAAACATAAGTAGTCAACAATACTTTGGTTCAAATATTGAAGGGTTACAATCATAAACATCCAAAGACCTGGGATGGAAACCTGATCTATATTAACACTCTTATAATAGAGCAGTCCATAATTATTTTGGTAATTCCTCTTTTGAAACTTGTTTTAGGTATTTTATACTTTCACCCTTTGATGTTGTACATGTTAATTAAAGAATCTATTTGAGACATTCTCCAGCTTACAAACCTGTGAGGTGTGGATCATTGCAGCTATGTGAATCCTTTCTCTCAGCTTCCAAACCTTAGAGAAAGCCCCTAAGAATGGGTTGTGGTTCCTGACTGAGATAGAGCTAGGAACGTAGAGATGACCTCCTCCATGAAGAGAGTGAGAAGAACTCCAGATGATTATACAATAAGAAAAGCGATTTGATGAGTTGGACGTGCCTGTGGCTAAGCACAAGGTGAACGTGTGAAATCCCAAAAGTGTTGGGCACATCGTCATGTGAACATAAATGAAGATGATGTGATTAGCCTCCTCTGAGTAGCAGAGTTGACGAGAAAACTCCAGATGATTCTCCTGTGTGAGGCAGAGGGAATGGAGATTTGTAGAGTGGACGTGCTTGTGGATGAGCATAGGTGAATGTATGTAGATCTGGTTCTTCTGTGTAATGTAGTGAGTCAGAGCTATGAAATCCCTATGGATGTGCCCCTAGTGGGTGTATCGGATCCTTTGCTATATGTTTTTCAATATTCAGACCTGCCTGTAACCCTAATTGTTATATAAAGGGTACAAGTCGGCCCCACCTTGATGTGATTAATAATAAATGTAAAAGATAATTAATATTGCTAATAATAATAATAATAAATTATAAAGTGACTTAGAGAGGTTGGCCCTATTGAGACAATAGACGACTTTGTTGATTTGTAGAGTCTAATATAAGTAAGTCATGATTCCCCATTGTGGAATCATATCTTCCTTGTGAGTTTGGAAATTTCAGCAAACACATCTACTTGGGAAAAGGTGCGCACCTCTCTTGGGCGCTAAATTTCTAAGGTTTGAAGCACCTTATTGTGTGCTAGAGTTTATATTGGTGGAGGTATTTCTCTTGAAGAATATAGAAACGGATTTGGCTGGGTTTTATTTCCTCATTGAGAAGGGTTTCCCATGATACTTCTTGTGTTCTTGTGCATGGTGTTTCTTCTTGTGATCTTGGTTGTTGCAACATTATTGCTTATGGTTAAAGTGAACTGATAAAATGGAATGAACTTCATTCTTAATCTAAGATTATGAAAAATTAACATGGTAGCAGAGCATAGGTCTTGAAGAGCCCATTGCACAAGTACAAACCTTTATCAACCATCTCTCCTCTTCTGCAGAACCGTACGACCCTCCTAGGGTTTACATAAAATCCATACGACCTCCTTCTCAGTGAAGTTTCAACTCTTAATACTTGGACTCTAGGGATAATTTTGGCGTAGAAGAGTACGACCTCTTCCACAACATCTCCAAAATCTCTCAAAACGAAATTCCGAGAAATTTTGATTTTTGGCCCTAGGGTTTCTAGGGTGTCGAAATTTTGCTGCAGAATATCAATTCTATATTTATGAAGAAATGTTATCTGGTTAATTGTTGGTGGTCATAAGTCCAAAATAATCTAAGACTGGAAATCTAACCTAATCATTAGGTTTTCAAAATCCAGTCAACAAGGAATTGAAAAAATAAATCAAATGAAGAACAAAACCTTAGTAGAAGATAGGCTTGATGGAGCAAGCAACTTCAGTCCCTGGAAATCAAAGCTTCTAGTCACTCTTGAAGAAGATGACCTCTTGGATGTAACAACTAAAAATCTACCAGACACAACTACAGATGTAGAGAAGAAAATAAGAAAAGAAGAAGATGTTAAAGCAAGAAAAATAATCATCTACTCAGTAAGAGATCATCTCTTGCCCTGTACTGCCAATCTGAAGACAACCTATGATATGTATAAGACTTTAAAAATAATGTTTGAAAGTGACAACACTCTCAGAGATATTACCTTAAAGAGAAAACTTCAAAGTACCAAGATGACAAAGGAATACACAATTGGACTCTTCTTTATGAAGTTATCATAGATCAAAGAACAATTAGAGATCATTGGGGAAATCATGTCTGATAGAGAACTTGTCTTAACCACCCTCCAAAATCTTCCAAAATCATGGGAGCCCTTTCTTTAGAGTATCAGTGGAAGATAAGGTCTACCAACCTTTGAGTGTTTATGGACAGACTGCACTCAAGAAGAACTTAGACTTAGAAATAGAGGAGTGGAAGATTCCTCAAAAGAAAATTATGCTCTTGCACTTCATACAAAGAAGGGAGGAAAATTCAAAATAAACTCCAAGAAAACATTCAAAGATGAAAATTCTTCATCCAATCCAGACTATCAAATAAGAGATGTTTCAAAAATTCAGTGCTTCGGATGTGACAAGTATGGACACATTGCAAGAAACTGTCCAACCAGGAAGAAGGGAATACAATATGCTTGCACCACTGAAATTGACCCAGATCCACCTCAGAAGAGTGAAGAGAAGAGAGAGGAGAAATATTTCCTCTAAAAGGCATGACAACGAACTAGGTAAATCTTTTAATCCCTAATTTTATAGTTGATTTCTTTTTCAAATAAATGAAGGATGTTGTTCCTAGTACAAGAACTCTCAAAGACTTGGACCATTATCCCTGGTACGAGAGTCCAAATCATATTGAACTTGTTCATCATACAAAGAAAAAAATAAGACACTTATCCTTCAGAGGGAGTCACTTGACTCAAAGAAAGTCAAATCCATTTGAGAAAAAGAATAGAACCATCATTTAGACAATCAATGATGCATGATCAGAATCCTACTAATATTCCATGGACATAAGCATGCATGACATAGTATATGTGCAGAACAAAAGTCTTCACTAGAATGAAGTCTAAATATTGAGCACTTCAAATTATTTGGGTGTCCAGTGTGTTAGAAGAACAGGACCGCAGAGCAAAAAAATAAAACAAATGCAGAAACAAAACACAGAAGACACACAATACAAGAGAGACACAAATTTACATGGTTCACCCAGTGTGGGCTATGTCCACCAGAGAAATTGCCAGGTCCTTCCTTTATTATTATCCAACAAATGAAGGGATACAACCTACAACAAAACCCGCTGTAATTTCCTCTTCTTTCTCTCACAGTCTCCTCTCTCAGAATACAATATTCACCATCATCCATAGCCGAAATACATTTCCTTCATAAAAGAGGGTTTCCTTCTAGGGAAAAAACCCTAACATAATATCTACCGTTAGATTTGCGACCTTATAATGAATGGTCTAGATTTACAATGAAATTACAATATAATTTTACAAGGCAATTTTTTCTTCGGGGGCGAAGCCCCCGAACCCCCAAACCCCCGTTGGGGGCCCGCTTGCCCCCAGACCCCCCAGCCGAGGGGATAGCCCCCCCGGATCCTGCAGAGGGGGTACCCCCCCTCTGCACTCCCCCGCGTGGAAGAGTGTACATACTTCTGGGGGGTAAATACTTCATGGGGTATAAACACGGCTGAAAGAAAGGACCTCTGAATTAGGAAGATAATCAGGCTCCACAACCAACATAGTGTAGATTCATATACCCAAAGAAAAGAAGTCCAAGCTATATCCTTTAGAAAGAAAGGATACATTGAAGCTTCATAAAACATTCTAGATCGACATCCCTAGTCAGAGACAGATTGAAGACAAGAAGAGACGTTGAAAAAGAGATAGTATTTCAAAGACCCAGAGAATATCAGATAAAGATTAATAATGAGACAATACCTTCTCCCCCTTCAACAGTTCATAGGGAGACATACATTATTCCATTTATCCAAGTAGATATCATTCAGAGAACAAAGCAGAAGTCTATGGTAACTCACAAGTGGATCTATAAGATCAAGCATGCAACTAATGAAAGTGTCAAGAAATAAAAAACAAGATCTATATCCAGATGTTTTCTCATAAACAGAGGGAGTTGTCTATGATGAGACACTTGACCAAGTAAACCCGATACACTTACATCCATATTACCATCCATGAGTTGGAAACTATATCACATAGATGAATTATTGTTGATATTGGATTTCAGTAAGAGTATTACTGATCAAAACCTATATCATTACAGTGTTGATGACGAGAGCCTGATCATGATGAATTGTTCATAAAGTGTTGAGTATGATGCACTACTTCTTGGGACAAGAAGTATGACGGATGATCGATAAGATTTTCCTGAGTTAAGGAAAATATTCAGTGAAAATATTAAAGAAGTTCAATATGACAAAATGAAAAATCCACCGTGATGGATTTAAAGAAGAATATTGATGATGATTCAGACGAGACTGATCCCCAGCTGATTGGATCACTGATGTATTTGGTTAACACCAGACTTGATTCATACCATGCATTGAATGTGCCTAGCTATTTCATGAGTCAACTAAAATAGACTCACTAGACAAACAAACATATATTGAGATATATACGAAGCACAATTGATATGCTACCATGGTTCCTGATACAACAGGAAACAAAATTTGTGGCCTTGAGTACTACAGAGGCATAGTATATAAGCTTCAAGTGTACAAAGCAATGTGGCTTCACAAAGATTATGACATATTTACTTGACCATGAGATGGATCCTATGAGCTATGAGAACCTAGTGGATCAAAATATGATGAGATGAAATATCCTTATTCCAGAGATATGATGCAGAGGAAAATCTTACACGTGCAATACCTTCCTACACATGAGAATATTACATATATCTTCACCAAATTAACCTCGTGAAGAATGGCTCCCTAGTTAAGAGGGAGTGACGATAACTCCATCCAAGACAAAAATCAAAATACATCCGTGTGAGACTTGGCATGATAAATAATACCTCCCTAGCTAAGAAGGAGTGTTAATGAAAGCAACTATGTGAGGCATTCTCCAACTTACAAACCTGTGAGGTGTGGATCATTGTAGTTATGTGAAGCCTTTCTCTCAGCTTACAAACATGAGAGAAAGCCCCTAAGAAGGGTTCATGTTTCCTGCTTGAGACAGAGCTAGGAACGTAGAGATGACCTCCTCCATGAAGAGAGTGAGAAGAAATCTAGATGATTATCCAGTAGGAAAAGCGATCTGATGAGTTGGACATGCCTGTGGCTGAGCATAAGGTGAACGTGTGAAATCCCAAAAGTGTTGGGTACATTGTCATGTGAACATAAATGAAGATGATGTGATTACCCTCCTCTGAGCAACAAAGTTGACGAGAAAACTCCAGATGATTATCTCGTGTGAGGCAGTGGGAATGGAGATCTATAGAGTGCACGTGCCTCTGGATGAGCACAGGTGAACGTATGTATATCTGGTTCTTTCGTGTAATGTAGTGAGCCAGAGCTATGAAATCCCTATGGATGTGCCCCTAGTGGGTGTATCAAATCCTTTGCTATATGTTGTTCAAGAGTCAGACTTGCCTATAACCCTAATTGTTATATAAAGGGTACAGGTCAGCCCCACCTTAATGTGATTAATAATAACTGTAAAAGATAATTAATATTGCTAATAAAAATAATAATAAAAAACTTATAAAGTGACTTAGAATGGTCGGCCCTGTTGAGCCAATAGACACCTTTATTGATTGGTCAAGTCTAATATAAGTAAGGCATGATTCCCCATTGTGGAATCATATCTTCCTTGTGAATTCAGAAATTTCAGCAAACACATCTACTTGGGAAAAGGTGCACACCTCTCTTGGTAGATAAAGTTCTAGGGTTTGAAGCACCCTCTTGTGTGCTAGAGTTTATCTTGGTGGAGGTATTTCTCTTGAAGAATATAGAAAAGGATTTGGCTGGGTTTTCTTTCCTTGTTGAGAAGGGTTTCCCATGATACTTATTGTGTTCTTGTGCATGGTGTTTCTTCTTGTGATCTTGGTTGTTGCAACATTATTGCTTATGGTTAAAGTGAAATGATAAAATGGAATGAACTTCATGCTTAACCTAATCATATGAAAAATCAACAGTATATGAGAAAAAAGGATGAGTGAGGGAAGGCGTCACACGAGACACATTGAAATCAGATAAATTTATTGAAAATATTAGGCAGATCCATTTGCAAATATACGAGACATCTAAGAAGTCAAATTAAAGTTACAAATCTTGACATGATTATCACAGAACTGAGAAAATATTCAAGGTGTGAGATAGAGTTTGGTTGTAGTTTAACAAAGAAAGGATACAGGGTGCTGGTAAGAAGATCAAGGCTCTTTGGTATGGCCCTTTTCATATATTGAAGAAGGTGGGTGATAATTCCTATAGACTCATTCTACCCCCGTATATGCATATTTACTCAGTAGTGAATTTTTAAAATATGGAATCTATGAGCCTTCCATGTTGGATTAGGAAACTGAAGAGAAGGTCCTACCTACCATAGAAGAATTAGCACCAAAATACCAAGCAGAGTTGGTAGAAGATACATTTTTGTAGAGGAAGTGCAAAACTACCAAATAGGGGTAACCTGATGTGTGGTAGATTGGGTTGAAATGACAACTTCTAGGCAAGGAAAAATGGTACTCCAGGGAGAAGGTAGAAGCAAATTTTACTTACCCCATTGAATAAAATATTTTGGGGACCAAAATCCTCCTTACATGTAGGGGTATGATATATAATGGATAATTATATATTTTTTCATCTATCTTGGTACATTTTGGGTGGAAGAGTTGGAGGTATTGGCTTGTAGAGCCCATTTTAGTGGCATGTCCCAGTTTGGAAATTTGGGGCCCATAACCTTCTAGATCCATTTTGAGGCATAATAAAAAAAATTGGGGTCAAAACTTTATGAGCATATCTCAAATCCCATCGATGATATTCTACACACCAATATATTTCCAAAGGTCTAAAAATCACCACAATTAGAGTTCGTATGTGGAAATTATTCCTCCCACAAAATGACCTCATTTTTTGACCACTGCGGTACTAAGTGGATGCCACACTAGCCCCCATTACTCACACATGTGGGGATAGTCATGTGTGGGATTCCAAGAAGATTATAGAAGGTCCAAAAACTAACACTAATTGAGGGTTGAGGCATGAAAAAATCCTAACCTTAGATGGATATTAGGCTATGTTAAATATTGGGCCACTAGGAAGAGAGGGGGTTCCATTATTTTAGCATTGTACTTGTTCCATAGTTGAGAATAGAAACTAGAAGTGGGATTTGATATCATAACAAAGGAGGAAGAATATTATGTAGTATCCATTCTTCACATAGTGTCAAAGGAAACACCATAGTGATTACACCCCTTTCTTTGTATTTTCATTTCATAACTAAAGAAAAGAGAGCAGAGCATAGGCCTCACCTTTTGGATGGGTTTAATCCCATATCGGGTTTCCCAGGACACATCTTCTGTTCCTTTGTGTGGATGGTTTGTTTATTCAATTGTTCTTTATTTTTTATATTTTTATTTATTTTCATAAATTTGAGCTTTAATACTGTAATAATAAATCTAGGATCTAAGGAAATAAACTAAATAATAAAATATTATATTATTGCAAGATATTTCTATGAAAGGAGCACGTCGCTAGAATGGACACCCTAGTATACATCCTTAGTGGGCCTAATGGTTAAGAACATGTTTTTCCTTCTAAGAGGTCATGGGTTCAAATCTAGAGGGGGCAGGGTATGTATACCATTTTAGAATATAGTAATCAAATCGCTGTGCGGAGGAGGTCACTTGTCCCACAAACAAGGGGGTCTCATACACCAATTTGGTGTCTGGCTTGGCGGTGACCTAAAAATAAGATTTATTATTATTATTATGATGATGATGATGAACTGATCTAGTAGAATATCCATGTTAGTTTACATATAACTTTCCCTCCAAAAATATTTTCCCTTATGTTAGAGCCTTGTTTTCCATCCTAGGAACACATGGAGGACCCATTGATGTTTTCCTGATAAGATACACTCTTTTCCCTTAGATTTCACAATTTTTGAGGGAGGTCATGCTATGACCTACTAAAAGAGTGTGACCAGTTGTGGGATGAATAACTAACAACACATGACTAGTCATTGGCTACACTACTGATAGCCTGTGAAAGCCCCTGTAACCTTCTAGATTTGATGAGTTATGAGGAGATCAACACTGAGTGAGTTGTTTATCTCATGATATGAGCATACCCTATCCTCCTCCATCAATCTATATAAATAACTTAATAAGGCTTTCCAAGTGAAAGAGGAGGAAGAATCTACCATAGACTTATGCTGCAGAAATTTCAAAGGATCTCTTATACAGGAGTTGGTATTCATATCAAGTCATACTTTCTTGTGCGAGGGATAAGGAGGAGTTGGAAAAAGGGCCCATGAAGACTTCATTCATGAATCAAGGTAATTTCATGATCGATATATATTTTCTCCATTTATGAATATAGATCTACATGGTTTTCCCCTTCCAATATCGCTGTATTCAGTCATTGATGACAAATCTTTTATTTAATTGAGTATATTAGATTAGATCTAGGTTGGATTTGAGTTTTTTTATGCTTGAATAGGTTTGAGGATTGGTATTTGTTGTCTCCTTGTGTGGATGAAGTAGGTTGCAGGAGTTGGAGCTAGATATTTGGAGTTGCATTAACGAGAATACGTAAGGATAACCACCAGACAAAAGGTATTCCATTCTATCTTCTTGCTTGAATAAGAATAAATCCGACAAGATCTAGAGAAAGTCTTGTAGTGGTCTATCCTGCACTCTGTCTTAGATCTTGGGAAGATTTGAGGGAGTGTTCACCTATCTGTAGGGGATAATTCTCCATAACAAAACTGGTGACTCCATTGGGGAAGGATCTTTGATTCTTCCTTAGTTTTGGATTACCCCTTGCTATTTTCATTTCTGAAACTTGTTATGTAGCTTCTTGTCTTCCTCATCACTCATTAAGGGATCATGTCTCTTATATCTATCAGATCTGAGCTAGATTTGGGTTTTTTTACCTAATTTTGCTGATGATCGTGATCTTTCTTTGGTCACCAGAGTGACAGGTTGCAAGTTGTCTATTTGCAGCCTGTGATCACCTACTTGACGACCACGTTTTTCATTATTGCTGCGCTAAGACCTAGCCTATAGGTGACTATTTTTTAAATTATCTGAATTATGCCTTGTTAGATATTTACTTTGTGTGTTCTTGCAATCTTGTCACATGTATGGTAGCCTACATCTAGTCCTTGTTTGAGCCTCTTTTTTTTTGTGTTATAAAGTGAATTTGAGGTGTTTGAGTGCTTGTGTTGGGATTGATACCTAGAAAATAGTAACCTGGGAAACATTTCCTATAGGTATTTCTAGATCTAGTACTGTGTCTTTGTTCCCTTCACATCCAATTTGTATGTGTTGAGAGGTTTTGCATTACTAGATCCTTGTCCAATTTTTGGGTTTTGATCCTGTATAGACATTGGAGTGTGCTTGATAATGTCACTACCAATATCATATAGCCCTTAGCTTGCTACTTTTCTTTGTTTGATTTGCATTTTTAGTTTCTTTATTAAATTAAAGAAAAAAAAAATCTTGCATTTCATAAGTGTGCTAGGGTAGTTCTTTTGAGTGATTTGCTTCAAGATTGCATTAGTGTGTTTAGTCTTTGAGGATATTGTTTATTTGCTTGGATTGTCTTGAGTGGTTATTAAGAGTGCGAGGTTTCCTTTTTGTTTAATTTTTTTTTTTTTTTTGTAAGTAAGTATGTATTTGTATTATATAAAAAACCTTCTGAGAACCAGAGTCCAGAGTACAATGTCTGAGTGAAGCAGTTGTAATTACTGAGCTACTCTGTGAAGAGAAACCAGCTCAGCCAACCATATAACTAGAGTAGCAAAATTTCTAACAGTACTTTAGAGAAAAAAACTGGACCTATTTATCTGCCCTGAGAACCACTAGAGCTAAAATATGGAACTAGCATTGTATATTCAGGAACATACTCGGGCAAGGGGCCAGGACATGGTTCCTCAATGTTAGGCGTCCCGTCGGCGGTCCATTGCATATCCGTGGCGTTTTGGCGCTGGTCTTCATGCTCCTGGATGCTGGCCTCCTTGTCCTCGGCTGCCACTGCTGAAACTGCTTCGTCATCCCCTGCCTCAGAGCTTGCCCCAGTTATCTTCTGCGCACGAGCAATTTCAGGTTCTGGAGACGCTGTTGTCCCTTCATCTTGCAAGCTTTTCCCAGTGGAATCAGAGTGATGGGTGCTCACAGGTTCACTGGAGCTCTCATGGGCCTCACTGAGGTTCGCAGGAGCTGCAGGAGGAGGGTCGGCTATAAGCTGGATAAGGGTGGAGAGCTTGTCCTCCATCTGTTGAAACCGGAACCGGAGGTCGCTGACCCCCTCCCTAAGCTCAAAAACCAGGTCCTGTAGAATGGCTGCGTGTCCATGCAGCGGAGAAGAGGAGGTCGTTTTTGGATTGGGACGCGGGCGATGAGGTCGAGAGGAGGCATGCGCCTCAGGGGGTGGACGCCATGCTAGAGTCCAAGAAGTGTCGACTACAGCGAGACAGTCAGGACCCGGGGTAGAAGAGTCGGAGGGCGAGGAGGAAGTTCGTGGGCGTCGTGGGTGCCAAGGAGCGCCCCGACGAGGACGCATACACTGTCGCGGCATGGCCAAGCCCGACGTCTGCAGAGGGTCTGCAGAGCCAAGGTGAACCAGAGAAAACACTCGAAGGACCATAAAAGTCGCCGAACCAGAGTCGACGCCACACAACCAGGCAAGAATGCCAAGAGAGGTCTGCATATTGTAATACATAGCGGGGGTCGAGGGTGGTGGATTAATGCCCCCTCCCATCAGGAATGAATGCAATTTAAAGCCGGGGAGTGTTGGCTGCAGCGGGCACGAGCCGCCCACATGGCCCCGTGCTGTGCTGGCCTCCTCCTGCGCCTTCAGCCTGACAAGTGGAGCGCAATAGCATCCCATCCGGGATTTTTGTTTTAAAATTTGAAAACAAAAAAGATCTCTTCTTTTCCTTAGATAGAGTTCATCTAAAAGAAAAGTTACATTTTTGCATACATACTTTTTCTTCTTTTGGATTGGAAAGTGTCAAAACATCATTGAATTTTCATTCATTTCCCTTGAGTAATCAACATAATAAGAAGAAAAAATGCTTGATTTAAAATATATTAGACCTTTTTTTCTTCATAAGAAAAAACACACTAGATTAGGATTTAGGGCCTTGGTCTAAGATTGTAGAGTAAACTCTCCAAGGCCACACAACTGAACCTAGAAGTCACTAGTGAGTGCATAAATAAATTTTCACAAGGAGTGTTTTGGGAATATCCTCTAGCACAAGAGTGAAGCACAAGGTTGTATTGGGGAAAATAGGGTGATATCCCCTCTCTTCTTGTCTTGGTCTTTGTTGGACTACTTGGACTACTATGTGTATGAGGTTTCGAAAGTGTCGTACCTCCTTGAGAGGTAACGCTTCTTGAAACTTCAAGATTATTTTCCCTGCCCATACATGTGGTTCGACCTTTGATTGTTCACTTGCTCATCGATTGTGAGGTGGTAACCATAGTGGCCTTTCCTAGGTATCTACATAGGTCACTACGATTGGTAAGTGCCTGTAGTACCTGGGGTAGATGTCAAACCTCTGTTTTAGTTCCCCTTGGGTGTGTCCACCTTAATAAAGGGTACTTGGACCAATAAGGGTTGTTACATGTGGGTTACCATAATTGTTCCTCAAAACTTCACAAGCCAAGATTTTGGGGACTTGGCATCCCTTAGAGGGTTGGTTTTCGAAAGGCTCCTTGATCCATTGGTTTTCTCGTTGATAGCCTATATTTTATAGGGGAGTTATCTTTAGTTATATGTCTAATTCAACCATGTGTTTATCATTGTTTTTTTTAATAACACACTTTATTCATCAAGGTAGACCAATTGGTTCGCCGATCCTATCGACAATGAGAAATTTCTCCAGAGGTGGAGAATAAACCACATGTTAAATAGAGGTTGATTGGTGACATAGAGATTGTAGACCCCAAGAGAGATTCTGAGGAGAGTGAGAAAGTAGAAGTTGAAGTGGTTGACGAAAGTTCTCCACCCAATTTTAACCCTCCTTTGACTAGTCCTTTTGATCCCATACTCCTTAGGGTAAAGGGAGATTTCAGTGAGCCTTTTTCATTTTTTATTGATCTTCACGTGATGTCAGGCCCAAGTGTTATGTCCAGTATGGATACGCCTTAAATGTCATCAACAAGTGTCCCTGGGGGCATGTCCATGGTGTCTTCCTTTCCATCCATTAGTGCCATAGTACCTACATCATATTTTTCTAGTTCATTAGGTATCTCCATTTGGGGAATTCCAACATTAACTGCTTTTCCTTCCATTAGTGTACCTAAAATTAGCACACCCATCACATTTGTCTTGATTCCCACATCTAAATTTGTGTTTAGTGGGGGGCCAAGCCATAGTTCCAACACCGAAAGAGGATCTCCTTGTGCTTTTGGCATCCTTATAGGTATCCTCACAATGAAAATGTTGGTTTCCCTTTTGGATAGAATGTACATAGTGGGTCTAGAGTTGATCCTATTCAGGCTAGGGGTAACAATATTTTTGGGGGATTTAACATCCCATGGGGTAACACACCTATTCCTGGAAGTCCTAATCCTTTAAGTTTTACTTCTATTCTTGGGGTAATTCCCCCTGGGGGAAATTATGACCTTGCGGCTAGTAATCCTTCTACTTATACCCCTATTCCTAGGGGCATCTCCTACAAGAGAATTTACGGTCCAGGGGGTGGTTATCCTTTCATATACACCTTTTTTTATGGGGGTCCTTTCCCTGGGGGAAATTATGGTCAAGGGAGTGGTAATCCTTTAGGTTATACATCTATCCCTGGAGGCAACCCTCTTGGGGGCATGTATGGTCCCGAAAGAAATAATGTTTCAGGGAGTTCCTTTGTCCATGGAGGAAACCCTCCTAGGGGCATGTATGGTCCCAGGGGTATCGATATTCCTGGGAGTGCCTATGTCCTTAGGGGAAATAAACCTGGGGGAAACAATCCTTTTGGAAACTATTATCCCATTGGAAATATGAATATGGGGGGACTTAAGGGTCCATATGGTACACACGACTCTTCATCTTACAACTAGAATCTATTTTCCAACACAAAATTTCCTTTCTTGGCGATGTTATTATTTCTAGACTTTTCAAAATTAACAAATTACCACATTCTCTAGAAACCGTTATAGCTAGCCATTCCTGTCAAATTATCTCCAGACATGACCAAATTTGATAGAAAATTGGGAGAATACCCTTTGATGCACATCATGACTTACCATCTTTGGTGCTCATCCAACTCTTTGATGGTTGATAGTGTTCAATTCGTATTTTCTAGAGATCCATAACTGGAGGTGCTGTTAAATGGTATATCAAACTCAAGGGTGTTTCCTTTAATAGATTCAATACCCTGGATATGGTATTTGTTATGGATTTTCAGTTATCGATCAGGTATGAGATAGGAACAAATATTTTGACATCTTTGCGTCAGAATAATTCGACCCACATATTTGATCACATTAACAAGTGGATACAACAACATAGGCTCATTAAGGCTCATATTCCTGACCAACTCCTTATGGATTGGTTCACTAAGTATCTTTTTCCACCCATCGTGAAGGATGTATCTATGGAAGGGGCGGTTACCAAGGAACATGCCATTTTATTTTCCCAACATTTTGACTTGATCTACTCTCAGTCTGACACCTTATATGATATTGTCTTTCACGCTTTGAGGCCATCGATAGATCCACTCAGGCCCAACCTAGTACCTCATGATGATGGTGTGGTAGGCTCTGTATCCAATGTCTCATTGGGGTAGTTAGTTGGGTAGTTGGGTCAACTGAAAATTTCATCACACCCACTGACTATTACGTCCACCACCCAAACTTCTCAAATACCCATTCAAACCTTCGAGTAAATTCGATGTAGTCCAAACAACCAAAGAATCCTCAACAACCTAGAGGGAAGAAGAAGAAAATAGAAGAATTATAACAATGAGTGTGGGACTTATCAAACCCAAAACAATCCCGGTGGAGGAACTAAGGAGAAGAATACAAATTTGTTCCTTTGAAATATTTGTGGGGAGGATCGTCCTACTCACTAGTGTTAAAAAATGGATGAGATTCATAGGTATTTTACCCAATATAAAACTCCTCAACATCTTGTTTTTTTGACCCATCCATTTGTTAATATTATGGTAGATGTGGGAGGTATTTACCCCCACGTGTGAACCTGACGAGAATAGAAGACTCCGGGAAGCAAGAGAAACCATAAGGAGTTGGATAATAACCCTAGAAGCCTTGTCGACTCAAGAAGATAATTTATATTAGGCTATTAGCCTCCAAGAGAAGAAGTCGGCCATGATTAATAATAATATACTGAACAAACACATACCCAGAAGGAGAAGTCGGCCCCAACAAACTGGCAGGATTACTATAAATACAGGGCGCCAGTTCTCATTTGAAAACATCTCAGAATTGCAGTTTCCCAGTTGGTGTGCACTGCAGTTGCAGTCTGGTGCGCAGGTTTGGAGGAGGGTTGTAGGTGCAGGTGCAACAACAACTAGTTTCAGTATTGGCTTGGATATCTCTTGGCTAGGGTTTGGAACATCTGATCATCTTTTTGTGATGCGCTATCCTTGGGTATTGATGCGCTACTCTTTGTTTGGCTATATAGCCTAGGGTTTTCTTCCGGAGGAATTCTCAGTCAAGGTTAAGGTGCTCGGAGGGAGGCTTCGGCCTATGGTTGGGTGACGAAGGTATCGTCAATGGTAAAACAAGCACACCATCTTCTATATTCTAATAGGTTATGGGCCCACACCCCTTCAGTCAGCCTAAAACACTGGAAGGAAACATAGCCGCTAGATATTGAGCTCGTTGAGGAACTGCCGCTAGGGTTACTAGCAGGAGCAACTTCCAAAAGAACTGTAGCTAGGGTTACCAGCAGAAGTAGTTGCAGAAACCCTAAACCTCTTGTCGAGGCACCTTAAGTGACGAGATTGACCTAATCTCTGGATAGATCAATGTGCCCTAGCCCAATGCATCTCCTGGTACTCTCAGAAGGCCAAGACGTGAAGTTTGGATTTTTGGTCAAATCTAGGGTTTGTCCAAGTCAAGCAAGCCATGATGAACTCTATGAAGTCTGAGAAAAAGCTAGATGGAGCCTCTAACTTCAGAGCATGGAAGACAAGGATTTACCTCATCCTTGCTAAGAATAAAGTGATGGATATCATGAAAGGAACGATCGTGAAGCCAGAGTTTAAAGAAGGAGAAGAGAAAGAACCGCAGAACGTTGTAGCTATGGAGAAGTTCAAAGACGTTGACATCAATGCCATGAGTATCATAGTGGATTCCATAAAATACCACTTGATACCCTACATCCCCCATCTTGACTCATCGAAGAAGATGTACGATGCCCTAACACATCTCTTCTCAGTCAGAAATATTGGACAAGTTATGAGTCTGAAGAATGAGCTCCGTGACATGAAGATGAATGATGACAACAACATAACATCCTACTTTGTAAGGATCTCCCAGCTAAGAGATCAACTACAAGTTATTGAAGAGATCACTTCAGAAAAGGAATTGGTGAACATAGTACTCAATGGTCTTCCCAAGACATGGGATGCATTTGCCGCAAGCATGAACACAAGGAAGGAGTACTTGACATTTGAAGAACTTTGGACTTGTTGTGCTCAAGAAGAATCAAGGATCAATGCAAAAGAAAAAACCCAAAAGAAGTACGATGATCAAGCCTTCACAACAAGATTCAAGAACTTCAAGAACAAAAGGAAGTTTGGTTCAAGGAGGAATCCAAATCTAGAGAAATACATTTCATAAATACAATGCTTCAACTGTCAGAAGTGCAGTCACTACAGTAATCAATGTCCTGATCTAAAGAAAAGGAAGAAGAAACACGAAGCATCGATTGCCGAAGAAAAGGAACCTACTAAGAAGACTAAGCAGGATGGAAGATACTTCTTCTACTAAAAGGTAACAACACTCTTCTTATTTTCTTGTACATATCTTGTTTGCATCGTCTCTGTACATATCTTGTATATCTATCTCTTGGAAGATAATGTGTTCCAAGAAGGACTATACCTATGAAAGAACAATAAGACAAGGATGAATTTCATTAGATAATACATATGAAAGGTTGAAATACAAATCATGTGGAAGCTACTGCAAGATAAGACAAATCAATCATGAAGAGACTTAGAAGTCAGACATCAAGAGGAATTGGAGAAAGACTTATGACGAAAACTAAGAAGGAAGCGTGGACTCTGTTAGACAAAGAAATCCAATTATATATTGCAGAAGACAATAAGGATGTAGATGGAAGTATGGACTCTATCATACAGAGGGAGATGATTATATGCACTCTTACAGGAAGCAAGGACTAGGAGGGAGCTAATCCTATGATCCATTGAAGATGATGAAAGGTATATATCCATGGTAACAGTGATGAAAGACAAACCATGTTCAACTCAACCATAGAAGAAGATCTCTTCAAAGAGAAACCTTAAAGTATTCCTGGTTGTCCATCCAGATCCGTGAATTGATGATGAAGGTAAGAAGTGGAATCTCTAAGGCATGGAATCTATAAGAAACTCCATGGAACCAAAAGTAAAAGAAAAACATGAAGAGAAACATAAGGATTCGAAGAAAGAAAGAAAAACCAGAAGAACCAGTCATTCTATCAAGAATCACAATATTACCAGCCTGATATGAACTTACTAAAAGCAATCAAGCAAAAGAACTGAAAGTCGTGATGAAGAAAAATGTACAGAAGACTTATGAATGAAAGCATTCCGAGATCCAGAACCAGAGTTTCTCTCAGATGGAGGGAGGAGACTATGATGATTGATTGTTCCAGTACACCAGACTTATCTCTATATAAGTCATTATATTATCCGCAACATCCACGAGTCAGAATTCTACATCAGATGAATGAAAAGAATGTTCTCCAGAAGAAATTGAATTAAGAGCGTATGAAGAGAAATCTCAAGACTTTGAGGCATATCAGAAAGAGACTCATGTATACAGATAAGAAGAAGACAACTTGGTGGAGAACATCCAGTGCACAGTAGAAGCGTGGTGAATATTTCCTATAACATCAAGATGACTGCTCAGAAGATCAGATCTCGTGATGACAGAAGAAGTACCACATGGATATGTTCCAGTTCTCCAACTATGATATACTCTATTGTTCAGATCTACATGAAGCCTTCATAGTATTCCAGACTAAAGTACAAGCATTACATTATCCATGATGAAGTCCAGAAAGAAGAAAGTGATTCTCCAATACATATCTCCGCAGATGAGCAGATAAGCATACATTTTGGTAAAGCCTATATTCAAGATGAAAGAACGTGCATAATCAAGCTAGAGCTCATGGAAATAAATCTCTTAGCTGGAAGGGAAGACTCTCCAAACTAAAAGAAGGTACAAAAACATTTATTTTTGTGATTTAAATAAATCTCTAGTTAGGAGGGAGCATTTATCTTTGTAATTGAGAAATAGTCCAGATTGGACAGATGCTTTTCTGTTCGGAAAGTGGATTGAGATTTTTGATGGCAGTGACTTCCCATTGTAGTTAACATGGGAGGCAGACTGATTGCTGATGTATCATAGACAACGACTTCCCAATATGGGGAGTGGTCTAGGACAGTCATTCTTCTTGGAAGTCACTCTGTGTAGTGGTCAAGTAGAATGGTCCACCTCACCAGGCAGTCATTCTTTCGAAGTTCACAGTTGTGAGAAGTTTCGAAGAATCGTCCATTTTGGAGGTTGATGCAGGACAAACATTCCTCGAGGGAAGACTCATTCTCTCCAGGTTACACTTTGTTTAGTGTCGGAGGAATGGCCCAGGGTGGGGAATGGTCCGGACAGTTATTCCTTGAGGGCAGACTCATTCTCTCTAGGTTACACTTTGTTTAGTGTCGGAGGAATGGCCCAGGGTGGGGAGTAGTCCAGGCTCAACAATCAGGGATAGTTATTCCTCGAGGGAAGACTCATTCTCTCCAGGTTACACTTTGTTTAGTGTCGGAAGAATGGCCCAGGGTGGGGAATAGTCCAAGATAGTCATTCCTTAGGGCATACTCATTCCCTCCAGGTTACACCTTGTTTAGTGTCGGAGGAATGGCCTAGGGTAAGGAATGGTCCAAACATTTCTCGAGGGCAGACTCATTCTTTCCAGGTTACACTTTGTTTAGTGTTGAAAGAATGGCCCAGGGTGGGAAATGGTCCAGGTTCAGAAATCAGAAACAATCCTTCTTCCTTGGTTGAGAAGAATGGGGAAGATAGCCCATTATTGATATTCTATGTTGAGGGCAGAGATTCTTTCAGAAATCACAGATGTGAGTGAAAGATTGGCCCAGATGATTATTATTGATGTTCTATATTGAGGGCAGACATTCTTTCAAGATCTCACATATGTGAGTGAAAAGATTGGCCCAGATGATTATTGATGATATTCTATACTGAGGGCAGACACTCTTTCAGATCTCATAGATGCGAGTGAAATATTGGCCCAGATGATTCAGTTTTTATCATAACATTGTTTCTATGAAGATGAAGACGACTGTGGTGGCATACATTCTTTCAGATCTCACAGACGTGAGTGAAAGATTGGCCCAGATGATATAGTTTTTATCATAACATTGTTTCTATGCAGGATGCTCTCAGATGTTTGTTATGAAGATTATATGACAGTAGATGAGGACTACTGTGGTGAATATGTTTCACCGTTCGCAACCTTACGTTGTTGATCAAGTACTTGTGTGTTACTTGATGTGGTAGTTAACCATTGGATTGTAGTTGTGTACTACTATGAATAGACACAGGTGTGTTCTATCCTCGTTCTAATTGCCTTGAAGACTATCAACATTTTATTGGAGATAATGATCATTCAGATGAATGATGAACAGAGATTTTCTAGACGGAAAACAGTTCAGAGCTTTTACTCATCTTGTATCACTCTATGGTGAGAGTGACTTATCCAACATCATATCTAAGTATGGTTTTGAGAGATGATGCAGTTGATGATGATGGTGATGCTCATGATATAGTCTTGAAATAATCTAGATGACTATATTGATGCTACCAGGTAAATGGTATATTTTGTGCTCAAGTCCATTACCTGTAAATACCTCTCTATCTAGGAGGGAGTGTTCATATTATGGTAGTTGCGGGAGGTATTTACCCCCACGTGTGAACCTGACGAGAATAGAAGACTCCGGGAAGCAAGAGAAACCCTAATGAGTTGGATAATAACCCTAGAAGCCTTGTCAGCTCAAGAAGATAATTTATATTAGGCTATTAGCCTCCAAGAGAAGAAGTCGGCCATAATTAATAATAATATACTGAACAGACACATACCTAGAAGGAGAAGTCGGCCCCAACAAACTGGCAGGATTACTATAAATATAGGGCGCCAGTTCTCATTTGACAACATCTCAGAATTGCAGTTTCCCAGTTGGTGCGCACTGCAGTTGCAGTCTGGTGCGTAGGTTTGGAGGAGGGTTGCAGGTGCAGCTGCAGCAGCAGCTAGTTTCAGTATTGGCTTGGATATCTCTTGGCTAGGGTTTGGAACATCTGATCAACTTTTTGTGATGCGATATCCTTGGGGATTGATGCGCTACTCTTTGTTTGGCTATCTAGCTTAGTTTTTTCTTCTAGAGGAATTCTCAGTCAAGGTTAAGGTGCTCGAAGGGAGTCTTCGGCCTATGGTTGGGTGACAAAGGTATCGTCAATGGTAAAACGAGCACACCATCTTCTATATTCTAACACCATTTCCTCCCTAACCACATCAAATGGTTTCCACAAATCTCTCCCCTCCGCAAGGGGGAATGGAAGTAACCCTCAATTTGAGGGGTCATCTTCAAGTACCAATGTGTTCATGTGTGACTAGATGGTCTCCTTGCAAACTCTAGCTCGTAACTACGAAACTCTTTTGGTCGGTCCTACGAATCAAGATCAAGTCCCCTCTTCCTAGCATGGTGTCCCTCTATATATAGAGAAACCATCATTTAAGACAATGATTCACTCACACAAGGGTGTTATTTAATGAAGAAGTCATAAACCCAATGAATGGGATTCCCACAACTACAACATTATGGAAGACTTGACCTAGGGAACGTGTGCCATGTTTGATCTTGAAGTTGTACATACCCAACACAACATAAGGAATTATTGTTAGCCATAGGTGGGGTTGACCCCTCAGATTCCAATTTGATTGCGTTTGATTTGGACCAAGATTGACATAGGCTCTCCCACCAAATCACTTTTCAAATCCAAGTAATAGTTAGTGGGAAATAATATATTGAATGGTTGTGAATGAAGGAGCCTCCACTTGTATCATTTCCATTTCATGTTGGAAGTCTATTGACTCTCCAAATCTCGATCCATATAATACCATGCTGAAGGAATTTGATGGACACATATTTTGGCCTCATGTTATCATCACCACATTTCCCATAGAGTTAGGTGGTAATACTATCTCCATCGAGGTGGAAGTGGTCGATTCCATTTTAGAGTATAATTTGCTACTTATGTGCACTTGGTTCTAAGAGATTATGACTATCATCTTGTTAGTATTTCCGGTCCTTGACTTCTTTCATCAAGGGAATATCATGAACATTGACCAACTTGCATACTGCACACCTGGACTTAGGACCAATGTGGGTTCCAATGTACCCTTTGTTGGTGACTCCAAGGGTGCGTATATGAGTGTTGGTGTGAGGATGCTCAAAGTCTCCTCCTTGATGGATACATTTACCTGTCCCCCACCACCTCCTTCCCCAAATGTGGATCCTATGAATATGATCTCTTTTGTTACCAGTGGATGCCTCAGATCTCTCAATCCTTGGGTGGTACCAAGTCCTTCAGAAGTAGAGTCTTATGGGGACCACATGCTACTTACTATAGTTGATATTTCCTCTTCAACGATCCAGTCAATATCAACTGAAATTGGTAAAAAAATCCATTCCAGTATGGAATATGATCAACCTACTTCACCCACAAGGGCTATTGACTCTCTACTCTCGCATGACTTCCTAGATATCAATTTTCCTTTAGAAGAGGCCATCCTGGAAGTCATGGTTTCATTCAATAAGACAAAGGAAGATGTGACACATTAATCATCTCTTCTTCCCGATGTAGAACCAACGAGGGTTAACACAATGAATTTCAATCTAGGATTGGGGGCATTTGCTGGGGCATCCAATGAGATTCCTAGTCTTGATCATTTTCAACCTCATATATCTTGTTCAAAACTTGCCAATGAATTATCTACCCTCAATCATATCGAAGATCAACATTTCCTACCTTGTTTGTGTCTTGATGGACATCATTAATGAGCTTCCAAAACTCGCGAAACTACTCACAATGGACATATTCGTATGCATACATTCAATTTGATGGGGCATGACCCTGGCATGGTGTGCTACATGGTTATGAAAATGGACCATGAGTTCATCGATGAAAATAGGAATCCTTGGTTTGAGCCTAGAAATGGGATCTACTCTACGTAAATTGTGCGGATGCGTAGTGCCTTGTACATAGGTGTGTGGTGTGAGTGGTTTTTGTTTTTGTGTGTAGGTTTATTTAGTTCGATTCTTATCATGATTGGTGATTTATTTACATCTAACAAGTATATCTCCTTGGCCCTCATCATAGTCACACTAATGGTGAGGCCACGAGATTAACATAAGTTTCATCATTGTTAATTGTGTCTTTGTTAGACTTGCACTTGTCATTAAATTAAGCATTAAAAATCATGTATGAACATCGACATGGATTCCAATCACTTCATTTGGAGTCATAATTAGGAGCTAAACCATATGTAGATAAAATAGATAACGAGTATATCATATCCAAAAAATCTAAAAACACTTGGTTTTTTTTTGAGATTTCACTATGCATGTTAACCCCGAGTCTAGTATTTTTGGATGTGTTTTACAGGACTTGGTGAAATTTTGTTTAGCCTTTCGAAAACCATTGAACTTGAGGTATGTGTTCCAACTGGCATGTAGGGATAGATTTTCCCTGTAACCTCATCTTGCATCATTAACTGTCTATCCTTCCATGACAAAGCCTTAGGTTTGATCCTGTCATGTTAAGACATTATCCTTTCTCTTGTTGCATGTCATAACTTGCACGATATTTCCTACCCTTCATGGGTGCCCTATTTAGAACCCTAATTTCCATCTAGTGCCCATGCTACGATTTCTTGTAGGCATGGGATCCCTCCTTTATACCCACCATGACATGATGTTGAGCCTCATTCTTCTCTCTTCCTCTATGTTCTGGCCATATCCTAAGGGGGTTCTCGTCATTTTATGTTCCTTTATGATCACACATGCATAATTTGTTGCTAATTATGTATTGGTGCCTACTACTACACTGTTTTTTTTCTTGGTCTCGCTTACTTCCATTGTAGTCACACTTGACCTCTTTTCTTTTTCATTACCTTGATTCTGTTTAGTGACCCTATACCCATGAAGAGAACCATTGCTATCAATGGACCTCACTTGCTAGTACCCCATTGCATTCATTTTTCTTAGGTTTGTTCCTTGTGCTTGGAACATTTTCATGTTGTTAAGCCACTCATTCTCTCTATGAGAAAAAATTTAACTCTTTTTTGTGCTTGTTAAACCATGAAAAGGACACCCGGTGAGAAATGTTTTTACTCCTTTTTCATGATCGTTAAAACATGAAAAATACACTTGATAATCAAACTTTTAACTTTGTTTCATGCTCCTTAAACCATGAAAAACAAACTTGTTGAGTGAACTTTACCTCTTTTTTGGACTCGTAAAACTATACGAAAAAGACACCATTGAGCACACTTTTATCTCTCTTTTGCGCTCGTAAAACCATGAAGGAGACACTCAGATAGATAGAGTGAGGTGTTTTTTTAACCATAAATTTGTATTCTAGAAAATGGAAGTCGTTAGTCGTGTCTCCCTTTGAACATGGCACCTATTTGTGTCATTGTATTACAATTGGGTTATATATTTCCTAGGGGTCGTACCATAAGCACGAGTCATATAATTCTATGACTGGTTACTCTTCCAATCACTATGGAGAGTGATCCAATGCCTCATGTGTTTTTGCACTATATTAGCGGTGCTCTTGACTCAATTCTTACAAGTCATCATTATTTCATGTTATATGTTCAAGGGAAGTTATCTTGAGCCAACCATTTACTGTCTTGTTGACCATCCACGTCATCCATCCTTGTGTCAGTTGTACTTGGTGATTCTGTCTCTTCACATAATCTCACAGTGTTTGTTTCATGTCGATTGATGAGGCATACATTAAGGCCCTTTTTTGACGAATCTCTTCCTATCGACTTCAACACATTAACTAGGATATGGATCTAGAAACCACCTAGTACCTTGGAGCATGTAGTCCTCAGTGGCATGATTCCTCACAATCTATAATGGGTTTACATCATCGAATATTGATTGATTGATGCTATGAGTGTTTGACATTAGATCCTCTATCCACACTCACTATATTGTACTAGGTACCTTGGGGTCCATTTTCATCATTTATGGATTCCCTCACGTTTGTTAAAAATATACCTCAATGACTGGTAATCATATGGTTTTTACCATGCTCAACATCAACTTATTATTCTCTTGATGTAGAATCATACCATCGGGGTTTGGGACAAAGACCTTGGGTTTGGGGACACACCATTCATTCATGCTCTCCTCCCAAGTTTTTATGGAGTGTATCACTATTGTACGAGTCACTACTACATATGGTGTAAACTTATGATGGGGAGTTCTGACGATACAGATAAAATCGACCATATTGTTGGACATTACTAAGTAATTATCAAAATTTTGTTATTTTTTTTCTTGGTGCCCCGACGTTCATCATCCTTTCAATGAAGTGCAATCATTTTCAACATTCCAAATCCTTTTCAATAGTTACCATAAAGGCCATGTGGCACTCCATCATCAAATATAGATCACAGATGCATGTTTATAAAACCACGAGCTATAAAAAATCACCCGAGGACCTGCATATACATGTAAAGTTAATTATGATAGACTTATGTAACCACCCTATGGATTGAGGTTGTCCCCATAGAGATCATATAAATATATATGTATTGTCTAAATGTTCTACGTTTTGACATTTTTTGTTGGAACTAGTGATATAAAGGTTGTAGGTAGAGTGATAGGAAAGGAGAGGCTTGTTAGAGAGACATTAGGAGAAAGTTTTAGAGAGAACAAAGGTGTGGGATACGTATTTCACTTTGTCGTCCAGTTTTGTAAGGGAGACTGTAACTATGATGTCTCTCATGTAAATTTCCTACTGTTATGATGAATTAATGGAATATCAGTATTGTTTTGACTCATACTTTTCTTATATGTGGTTCTTGTTGTGATCTTTAATGTTTTTCTACAATCTTTAAGAGACCTTTAATGAATCTTTATAATAATGTCTAAATCTACCTACAAGAAATTCGTAAGGTATAGATAAGAGGGGGAAATTGAAGGGGGTTAGTTCTAAACTATGGAAGGGGAACTAGGGCACCAATAAGAGGAAAAAGTCCATTTATTTAGCTCAAAAACAGATCTATGAATGAAGTTATGTTTGGTAAATAGTTGACAATGGAAGGGTTTCTTAGAGTAGACAATAACCCAATTAAGGATTCCTTAGGATATTTCTAACCTTTAATTCTTGGGGCTCAATCACCCCCCTTCAAAAAATGAGCCCTGAAAAGGGTTATTGATGTGAATAAACTTGACATACTCCTCCTATAAGAGACAATATCAAATGGGGATAAACTTGGGGGCTGGGAGTTTAAATTCATTGATGCTAAAGGAAGGTATGTGGGTATAATTATAAAATTTGTACATCTATCTATACCTTTGTTTGTGCAATTGGAAACTTAAAACCCTTTGCTGTGGAAACATACCAAAAATTGTCCTATAGGACAAAGAAGGCAACTTTTTCCTTGGTGCAAAATGCATGCTAGGATACACTAAAATGCACCCCTAGGTTTGAAAACTCATTCAATTTGAGTGGTTCAAAATGTAAATGAGTTTTTAAGTCATTTTACATAAGCCTATATACTTAGTTTTTCATTTGCAATAATAAAAGACTCTATTGTGCAAAAGTAGGCAAGAGATGCCTAGTAAAACCTTAGAAATGCACAACTTGTTTTTAGAGATGTCAAGGTTTTATTATATTGTAGATTTGAGTTTTAAAAGTTGTTGGGGGTGCGAATTATCATATTATACCTGATCATGTTGTTAATTTTGAAATTGCAATTTTAAAAATGGTTGCTATGCAAAAGAGGTAAAGTTTGCCTAGTAAATTGGAAGGTCAAAACTATACTAAGTGACGAAATTAAAATGCACACCCAAGCTTCCATGTAGCACCTAATTTTTTTTTATAATTTGTATGATGGATATATCTATATTTAATATTTACCTATGTCATCTAAAGTGAAATTTAAGAACATGAGAGGTTGATTTCAGGCACCTAGATTTGAGATTTCATGTAAATATGAAGTCAAAACTACCTTAGAGTAAAATGCATGCCCTACTCTCAATTTTGACCCAAGTTGAGTGATTAAACTTGAATAAGGTGAAATTTTTGAATTTACACCTTGAAATAGCCTTATATTGGCAGTTCCAGACAAAAAACTACCTAATGTGCATAAAAGCTAAAAATTTCCTTGTAAAATCGAAGGGCCAATTTGTTAAAGTTGGATATAGGAAATTGCACGCCCAAAGTTAGATAATCCTCCATAATTTAATATTTAAGTTGTAAATTAATGATTACAATATTTTTAACTTGTTTGTACAATTATGAGTGCATTTACACTCCAAGAAAGATGATTTCTATTCACAAATATTCATGACCTTTTAGTGAAGCAGAGGATGGTGAGTTATGAGAGAAATCAAGGTCAATGACTTCTAACCAACCAATTATACATATAAAATGACATACAAATTAAGAAAACATAACTAACCCATACAAAAATACTTTAAAGAAAATATAGAGTTTGATCACCTTCAATTTGATTGATTCCAGTTGGTTGAGAGTATGAAATTTATCTTTTTACATCTGCATATACCTTTGTTTGCTAATTTAGAGAAATAAAACCCTTGGATGTGCAAAAGGAACAATAATTGTTTTATAGAATAAAGAGGTCAATATTATAGGAAATATTACAAGTTATAGGGTTGTAAAAAAGTAGCAGATCTTTCTATACCTTTGTTTGTGCAATTTGAAACTTAAAAACATTTGTCATGCAAAAAGACTAAAAATTGTCTTCTAGGACAAACAGGGGAAATTTTGCGTTGGTGCAAAATGCATGCCATGATACACTAAATTACACACCCAAGTCTTAAAACTCATTCAATTTGATTGGTTCAATTTGTAAATGATTTGTTAAGTCATTTTTCATAAGCATATATACTTATTTTTTCATATTCAGTCATAAAATACTTTGTTGTGCATAAATATGCAAGAGATGTCTAGTAAAACCTTAGAAATGCCCAACTTTTTGTAAAACGTAGGCAAAGGTTTTATTATACCTTAGATTTGAGTTGTGAAAGTTTTTTGGGGTGTGGTTTATCATATTATACCTATTCATGTTAATTTTTCAATTGCAAGTTTAAAAAGGGTTGCTATGCAGAAGAGACAAAGTTTGCCTTGTAACTTGGAAGGTCGAAACCGTACTAAGTGACCAAATTAAAATGCACGCCCAAGCTTCTTTGTAGCTTCATTTTTTCATTATAAGTTTTACTATGGATTTCTGTATATAGAAAATTTACCCATGTCATCTCAAGTGCAATTTAAGAACAAGATATGTTGCTTTCATGCACCTAGATTTGGGATTACATGTAAATCTAAAGTCGAAATTGCATTAGAGTAAAATGCATTCCCTAGTCTAATTGTTGACCCAAATTGAGTGGTTCAACTTGAATAAGGTATAATTTGTGATTTTACACTTGTATATATCATTATATTGGAAGTTTCAGACAAACACCTACCTGATGTGCATAAAGGCTAACAATTTCCTTGTAAAACTGAAGGGCCAATTTGTTAAAATTGGCTATAGGAAAGTGCACGCCCAAAGTTGGACAAGCCTCCATAATTTAATATTTAGATGTAACTTGATTATTGTCTTAACATGTTTTTACAATTAGGAGTGCATTTACACTCCAAAATGATGATTTCTATGCACAAAGATTCATGACCTTTTGATAAAATATAGAATGAATAGCTCAATATTATAGGAAATACTACAAGCTACATGGTTTTAGAAAAGTTGTACATCTGTCTATACCAAAAAATGTCTTGTAGAATGAATAGGTCAATATTATAGGACATGTTACAAGCTACATGATTGTAGAAAAGTTGTAGAAAAGCTACAATGATGAATTTTGTATGATGAGATGATGTATATATAAGACAATGAGTAATTCATTCCTTAATATGAGATATGTATTCCTTAAGAAGAAAATGCATGCTAAAAAATGGAAATTATATGTTTTTTGCTTGAAAACAGGGAAAGATGTAAATTGCATGCCCTTGAATGAAAAATGCAGGCCTTGTGTTCGGATTTGCATGATGACTTCTTGAAAGCATACTGTTAGGGAAAATTTATATCTTTAGATGAATTATGCACATTATGCACACTGTCCTTATGAAATTTCATGAAAACAAGGCATTAAAGAAAATGCATGCCCTGTTAGGGAAAATGATAGGATGCACATATGTTATTGTGTCCTTAGAATTTGGTGCAGGGTGAAATATATATTTTGGTTTGGGGTTACATGCATGAACTAAAATGTATTGTTACAGATGAAACTATGAAATGCTTTATAGTGATATATGATAGATTAATGATTGCACAACTGAAATATTGTGGTTGTGAACTGTTGTTGTATATGAACTTTGAACATACCTTGGAGTGAAAAATGCAATCCTTGTGTTAGGATTTGCATTTATCTTCCTTAAATCAAAATGTTAGGAAAAATTCATATCTTTAGATGAATTATGCACATTATGTGCACCGTCCTTATGAAATTTCATGAAAATATGTCTTTGAGGAAATGCACGCCCTACTATGGAAAAATGCAGGCTATATATATGTTGTTGTGTCCCCAGAATTTAGTGTAGGGTGAAATGTGCATTTTGGTTTGGGGTTACATGCATGAACTAATATGTATTGTTACATATACACCTCTAAAATTCTTTATAATGATAGATTAATGATTCTACAAGTGAAATATTGTGGTTGTGGACTGTATATATTGCATGTGCTAAATGCTAGTTATATGTATTTTATCCATATATTGGATTATGAATGGTCATGGTATGAAAATTACCATTGTGGAGGAAATTGAGAAAATGTTGCATTTGTAGCTTGTGTATGTATTGTAATTTGCATGCACAATTATTGTTTTACAAGACATATTCATACTTGATACATATAATTTTCATATTCATAACAACAAAGATAAATCTATGCAATTACCATTGTTATATCAAAATGTCAAGTACATGAAACTACTTATGTTTTACTCAAACATCTTGCAAACAAGATGAGAATGGTGGTGTATATGTGTATAACTCAATATCAAGTAACTTTTAAAGTATTATGGGATTTTATATGTAACTATACACACTCATACATGTCGATAACTATACACACTCATACATGCCATTAACTGCATAAAATAAAATACATTGTCATTAAACTGTCGAAATAATGCTATATATTACATCTTTAAATGTATTTACATAGAGTACATGGTATATAAACCAATGCTATTTTGTAAATACCCTAGGTTGTGTTGGCAGTGAACAATTCTGTTGATTTTTATCACAATTAAAATCACCACAAAGAGATTATATCTTTCTGTAGCTGTCACCTCCTTGCATTTATAAACGCTTATGTTTCCGAGTTTCAAGGCAATGATTGGGTTAAACTTATCTGATTGAGTTTTTCGTTTGTTTTGTTTTAAAATTCATGACTGTAAGCATGAATTTAAATAAAAAATTGGTTTGGGTTCTGTAGTTATATTTTCTACCTAAGAAATTTCACTTTGAAGGCACCCATATGTTGCCAAGCTTCAAGTTTTTATAAACTCATTGATTAATTCACCATCACATTTTTTTATGTATTATGGGTATCATGACTTAATTGGTTCTATGATGGATCGTTTGTGTTTAATTTGTGAAATGTATGAATGCACAAAACATTGAAAACATGGGATTAGCATTCAATATGGTTTTCATCCTCTCAACAGTCATATCAACTTCCATATCGTGGTATAGGTCTGATGTACCCACCATTACACCTCACCCTGCTGTCCTGTGCATTAATGAAACCATTCATTATTCGAATTGGCATTTGATACTGGTGGAGGGTTTAGTATTCATTATGGGTAATGGCTCATAGTTCTACGTGCCCTCTAGTTTTTCTTTTTCACAAACTCATTTTATCAAGCTATGGTAGTCTCCAAAGTTCGTAGTTTTCGGGCCTTGTTAGTTAGCACATACCTCTCTCTGCTACTCGTTTATTTGAAGCCTAAGTTTCCCTCTTGTGATATCTATTGTGTCTATTTCATGATGGCCATGGCCCTTGTGGTTCGAATCGAACCGAACGACTGTCAAGCTCTTCTTGCCCATGATGATGCTATCGATGATTTGAAGGCTCATGGTTGGGATATCTTCCTCAGGAAATTTGATGGTTACAACCTTGCAGCCACAAAATCCTTTGCGCAAACATTTGATGGGTTTAAGGCTAAGGTTAGGGATATGCAATTAGAGGGAACAAAGGACTTTATAGCTCAGGCAACATGACTCCTGTAGAAAGGTGAAAAATGGTTTAAAAATGCCAAAATGGAGGATGTTCCATGGATCTTGTTCATGGTCTCTCGCAATTCTACCTGCTGCCCTAAAGGTATTCCTATTAACCTCCTTAAACCTTGCCGACACGACCTTATTTTGATTTTGAAACAGTTTATAACCTGGGAAGGCAGGTATGGTCTGGTCTTTTTATACCAGATCCGACTGCTCATGTTATTCATAGGGTTTGATTTGAACATGTCATTCTACTTGTTAATGAGCCTATATAAAATGTCAAAATGATATAAAAGACAGAGTATGAACCCTCTATCAAGCCTGTTTCATCGCGGATTCGTAAAAATCCTGTTGCTGTCTCACCTGTCAAAAATTGGGGATAATTGGGAAAGTTTCCTGAGTTGAAATGGTTTTTCCCAGACCGACAATACAATGAACCCGCCTTTAAATGTAAGCCCCAGTTTTGATAGTCCCATGACCGAAACTCAAGGTTTCATTTCACCTGATAGCTGTGAAATAAATGAATCTGTGTCTATTGCTTTGCAAAACCCCATGGTCAAGAAACCACAATGTATTTTCTCATCCAGGAAATCGCTGGAACAGGTAGTTGATGAATTGAAAGGAAAAGTTTCCCTTGTTCTTGCTAATGAACCTAATCAGAACTATAGAGATAAACCTACTATAAAGAAATTTCGTAAGGGTAAGAAAAAGCAGAGTTCATATTTGAATTTCATGAACAAGAGGTCCGGTCGATTGATTTCTAAGAGTTTAAGGAATCGAAAAAAGGATCATTTGAGCTTTATCTCTACGATCGAGGTCAATGATCACTGATCAGATGAAGAAATCAATGATTTCCTTGCTCTGGAAGATCTGTATAGCTAGTCTCTCAAAAATGAAACTGTTGGCTAGGTTGAGCAGTATGATTTTGTATCTAGGTTACCTCTGTGTCTCAAAGGACAAGAGGGTTTCGCTGGCATTGGTCATGACTTGAAACAAGCCACAGGGAAACACGAAATACCCGTTACTGAAAACATTCCACATCGGTCGTCTATTGCACCAGTACATTGTGTTAGTTTCTTAGATTGGATAGAATGCTATTACAAGGACATTTCGTTGTTACAAGCACAAGTAAAATGTCTGGTTTCTCGCCATGTTTTACTTGAACAAGAAAACCAAGAGATGAAATCATGCACATAGCTAGCAAATAAAAGACCCAAAAGATCCAGTAATCTAATCATAAAAAATGCAACCAACTTCAATGCCATCATTAATTCAGAACTGTCTGATCCTTCACTTGCTAATTTCTAATGGTAAAATGATTTTGTTTGATTTTATTTCATTCTGTTATGAAAAATTAAAATAGTAAGCTTTAATTTCAATTTTCTTTGATAATAATAAGACTAGCTACAAAATCTCTGGTTCTGTAGCCAGTCCATTTCTGAATATTAGTTAGCATTATTTTCTGAATATCTATTTCATTTTTCTATCTACGGGAAAATGATAATTATGTTGCTGATTGCATGGAGAAACCATCTTGGATCATACACTCTATTATTCAATAGTTTATTTCTTTTATGTTGATAAAACTTTGTTATTATTTTGACAAACTAACTCCTACATGAGTGGTTTCGAGTTGTACTATTTTTGTAATACTATCTATTTTTTGGGGATTGCACTCTATCTTGCATGATAAGAGTATGTGAATCCTAAGCTAGTTTAAATAATGATCACTGTTTGTAGTAAAGACATCTTTGGCTGGGATACATTATGGACATATGATTTTTTGAAAACCATTATGGAGAAGTTGTTCATAATTTGGATTTAGACCTGTGTGACGCTTACCAAATTATGTTCTTGCCTCCATCTTATGAAATATCGCAATGCTTGATGCAACTTTAGTCTGGTTATCATATAATATTTCATATTATTAAGCACTTTAATTATGTATGTAATTTGTTGTTCCATATTACATCAATGATCAATCTGCCATTTAAATTATTGTTGATTTATGCTAGATATTGAATGATGGAATTATATGAAAGTTTTGAATTGAGTTTCTTCTATTTATAAGTGTTCATTATTATAAGATCACCATATCTATACATTTATCATTATGTCATTAATATTCTCGCTCCAATGCATCTTTGAGTTTATTCTAGGAGTATTAGATCTATTCTGTTACACGTTTCCCTCACATGCAGGACAATCAAGAGTCTTGAATTGCATAGGAAGATAAATTCAATTCAGTCTATTCGATACATGTTAGTTTTTTTAAAATTATTTATTAATGAAATAGGAACAACATGAATTATCTTTGACTGCTTATCTGTTCTTATTTCAATTATATTTGATTAGTATGCATTAGTTTCAAACTTTTAAATATTTAGCAGAAAATAGAAGAATGTATGTGCTTTCTTTATCTATTTTATAAAAACTTTCAAGACAATCTATTTCGCAAGGTATCCAGTAAATCTTGCAAGTTGTATATACATTGTTTATAATCATATGCACATATTCATCTTTCTATTTTGACATTTGTAATTATCAAAGTTATATGCTTAGTATCATAGTTTTTAGATTAGTTTCATTTCTTTTGTTATTATTTAGGATTTTAGTTGGCTAACAGAGCCATTAAACCCGTTGGGTCATTTCATTCAAAATGGCTTGGGTTATTTAGACAACCCCAGTATGGATTTGACCTTCCAGTTGATGGTGTGTTACTTATGCCCGTCAACAGGTTGCTTGGGATGTTTCTGCAAGATCTTCTCTTGAGATGAGGAAAAATCTAGGGATCCTCTATTTTTTGTTTTAGAGGCTTCTAATTGTTCTAGAGTTGCAACAGGCACATGTTGTAATTGTTTCTCTAGATCTTTAATTTTATTTGCATAATTTTGCAATGTCTCTTGCAATTTCCTTTTATCTTCTGCTTGCTTTTTCAACATTTCTGCATTGTTCTTATTCTTCTCAACATTGTCCCATTTATTCTTTTCAAGTTATTCCTTTTCTGATTTCAGTTGGGATCAAACTTCAACCAATTGACCCCTGAGTTTTTCTACTTCATTCTCAAGATCTTGTTCCTCAAATATTGTTTCTCCGATGTAGCAAACAAAATTGGCACCACCTCAATTACTGTTGTACTCTATAATTTTTGTTGCAAATCAACAATTTGGGATTTCAACTTTTGTGTCTCCGTGTCACATCCCAAATGATATTCCTTTTAGTTCTGCGAGAGGTAATTATTGAGCTCTTTAATATTTTCCTCTCTTTCATCTATCTTCATCTTCAACGATTCCATCATTGGTGATGGGGCATAGAGATCAACTAGAGGACTACTTAATGAGACAACTTCCTGAGACATCTTCTCTTTTCTTTGTAGGGACTTTTCCAAGTCAATTGAAGGTATTGTTTTGCT
>ML798183.1:264559-298204 GCA_009831015.1 Picea engelmannii
ATTTACCTGTCCCCCACCACCTCCTTCCCCAAATGTGGATCCTATGAATATGATCTCTTTTGTTACCAGTGGATGCCTCAGATCTCTCAATCCTTGGGTGGTACCAAGTCCTTCAGAAGTAGAGTCTTATGGGGACCACATGCTACTTACTATAGTTGATATTTCCTCTTCAACGATCCAGTCAATATCAACTGAAATTGGTAAAAAAATCCATTCCAGTATGGAATATGATCAACCTACTTCACCCACAAGGGCTATTGACTCTCTACTCTCGCATGACTTCCTAGATATCAATTTTCCTTTAGAAGAGGCCATCCTGGAAGTCATGGTTTCATTCAATAAGACAAAGGAAGATGTGACACATTAATCATCTCTTCTTCCCGATGTAGAACCAACGAGGGTTAACACAATGAATTTCAATCTAGGATTGGGGGCATTTGCTGGGGCATCCAATGAGATTCCTAGTCTTGATCATTTTCAACCTCATATATCTTGTTCAAAACTTGCCAATGAATTATCTACCCTCAATCATATCGAAGATCAACATTTCCTACCTTGTTTGTGTCTTGATGGACATCATTAATGAGCTTCCAAAACTCGCGAAACTACTCACAATGGACATATTCGTATGCATACATTCAATTTGATGGGGCATGACCCTGGCATGGTGTGCTACATGGTTATGAAAATGGACCATGAGTTCATCGATGAAAATAGGAATCCTTGGTTTGAGCCTAGAAATGGGATCTACTCTACGTAAATTGTGCGGATGCGTAGTGCCTTGTACATAGGTGTGTGGTGTGAGTGGTTTTTGTTTTTGTGTGTAGGTTTATTTAGTTCGATTCTTATCATGATTGGTGATTTATTTACATCTAACAAGTATATCTCCTTGGCCCTCATCATAGTCACACTAATGGTGAGGCCACGAGATTAACATAAGTTTCATCATTGTTAATTGTGTCTTTGTTAGACTTGCACTTGTCATTAAATTAAGCATTAAAAATCATGTATGAACATCGACATGGATTCCAATCACTTCATTTGGAGTCATAATTAGGAGCTAAACCATATGTAGATAAAATAGATAACGAGTATATCATATCCAAAAAATCTAAAAACACTTGGTTTTTTTTTGAGATTTCACTATGCATGTTAACCCCGAGTCTAGTATTTTTGGATGTGTTTTACAGGACTTGGTGAAATTTTGTTTAGCCTTTCGAAAACCATTGAACTTGAGGTATGTGTTCCAACTGGCATGTAGGGATAGATTTTCCCTGTAACCTCATCTTGCATCATTAACTGTCTATCCTTCCATGACAAAGCCTTAGGTTTGATCCTGTCATGTTAAGACATTATCCTTTCTCTTGTTGCATGTCATAACTTGCACGATATTTCCTACCCTTCATGGGTGCCCTATTTAGAACCCTAATTTCCATCTAGTGCCCATGCTACGATTTCTTGTAGGCATGGGATCCCTCCTTTATACCCACCATGACATGATGTTGAGCCTCATTCTTCTCTCTTCCTCTATGTTCTGGCCATATCCTAAGGGGGTTCTCGTCATTTTATGTTCCTTTATGATCACACATGCATAATTTGTTGCTAATTATGTATTGGTGCCTACTACTACACTGTTTTTTTTCTTGGTCTCGCTTACTTCCATTGTAGTCACACTTGACCTCTTTTCTTTTTCATTACCTTGATTCTGTTTAGTGACCCTATACCCATGAAGAGAACCATTGCTATCAATGGACCTCACTTGCTAGTACCCCATTGCATTCATTTTTCTTAGGTTTGTTCCTTGTGCTTGGAACATTTTCATGTTGTTAAGCCACTCATTCTCTCTATGAGAAAAAATTTAACTCTTTTTTGTGCTTGTTAAACCATGAAAAGGACACCCGGTGAGAAATGTTTTTACTCCTTTTTCATGATCGTTAAAACATGAAAAATACACTTGATAATCAAACTTTTAACTTTGTTTCATGCTCCTTAAACCATGAAAAACAAACTTGTTGAGTGAACTTTACCTCTTTTTTGGACTCGTAAAACTATACGAAAAAGACACCATTGAGCACACTTTTATCTCTCTTTTGCGCTCGTAAAACCATGAAGGAGACACTCAGATAGATAGAGTGAGGTGTTTTTTTAACCATAAATTTGTATTCTAGAAAATGGAAGTCGTTAGTCGTGTCTCCCTTTGAACATGGCACCTATTTGTGTCATTGTATTACAATTGGGTTATATATTTCCTAGGGGTCGTACCATAAGCACGAGTCATATAATTCTATGACTGGTTACTCTTCCAATCACTATGGAGAGTGATCCAATGCCTCATGTGTTTTTGCACTATATTAGCGGTGCTCTTGACTCAATTCTTACAAGTCATCATTATTTCATGTTATATGTTCAAGGGAAGTTATCTTGAGCCAACCATTTACTGTCTTGTTGACCATCCACGTCATCCATCCTTGTGTCAGTTGTACTTGGTGATTCTGTCTCTTCACATAATCTCACAGTGTTTGTTTCATGTCGATTGATGAGGCATACATTAAGGCCCTTTTTTGACGAATCTCTTCCTATCGACTTCAACACATTAACTAGGATATGGATCTAGAAACCACCTAGTACCTTGGAGCATGTAGTCCTCAGTGGCATGATTCCTCACAATCTATAATGGGTTTACATCATCGAATATTGATTGATTGATGCTATGAGTGTTTGACATTAGATCCTCTATCCACACTCACTATATTGTACTAGGTACCTTGGGGTCCATTTTCATCATTTATGGATTCCCTCACGTTTGTTAAAAATATACCTCAATGACTGGTAATCATATGGTTTTTACCATGCTCAACATCAACTTATTATTCTCTTGATGTAGAATCATACCATCGGGGTTTGGGACAAAGACCTTGGGTTTGGGGACACACCATTCATTCATGCTCTCCTCCCAAGTTTTTATGGAGTGTATCACTATTGTACGAGTCACTACTACATATGGTGTAAACTTATGATGGGGAGTTCTGACGATACAGATAAAATCGACCATATTGTTGGACATTACTAAGTAATTATCAAAATTTTGTTATTTTTTTTCTTGGTGCCCCGACGTTCATCATCCTTTCAATGAAGTGCAATCATTTTCAACATTCCAAATCCTTTTCAATAGTTACCATAAAGGCCATGTGGCACTCCATCATCAAATATAGATCACAGATGCATGTTTATAAAACCACGAGCTATAAAAAATCACCCGAGGACCTGCATATACATGTAAAGTTAATTATGATAGACTTATGTAACCACCCTATGGATTGAGGTTGTCCCCATAGAGATCATATAAATATATATGTATTGTCTAAATGTTCTACGTTTTGACATTTTTTGTTGGAACTAGTGATATAAAGGTTGTAGGTAGAGTGATAGGAAAGGAGAGGCTTGTTAGAGAGACATTAGGAGAAAGTTTTAGAGAGAACAAAGGTGTGGGATACGTATTTCACTTTGTCGTCCAGTTTTGTAAGGGAGACTGTAACTATGATGTCTCTCATGTAAATTTCCTACTGTTATGATGAATTAATGGAATATCAGTATTGTTTTGACTCATACTTTTCTTATATGTGGTTCTTGTTGTGATCTTTAATGTTTTTCTACAATCTTTAAGAGACCTTTAATGAATCTTTATAATAATGTCTAAATCTACCTACAAGAAATTCGTAAGGTATAGATAAGAGGGGGAAATTGAAGGGGGTTAGTTCTAAACTATGGAAGGGGAACTAGGGCACCAATAAGAGGAAAAAGTCCATTTATTTAGCTCAAAAACAGATCTATGAATGAAGTTATGTTTGGTAAATAGTTGACAATGGAAGGGTTTCTTAGAGTAGACAATAACCCAATTAAGGATTCCTTAGGATATTTCTAACCTTTAATTCTTGGGGCTCAATCACCCCCCTTCAAAAAATGAGCCCTGAAAAGGGTTATTGATGTGAATAAACTTGACATACTCCTCCTATAAGAGACAATATCAAATGGGGATAAACTTGGGGGCTGGGAGTTTAAATTCATTGATGCTAAAGGAAGGTATGTGGGTATAATTATAAAATTTGTACATCTATCTATACCTTTGTTTGTGCAATTGGAAACTTAAAACCCTTTGCTGTGGAAACATACCAAAAATTGTCCTATAGGACAAAGAAGGCAACTTTTTCCTTGGTGCAAAATGCATGCTAGGATACACTAAAATGCACCCCTAGGTTTGAAAACTCATTCAATTTGAGTGGTTCAAAATGTAAATGAGTTTTTAAGTCATTTTACATAAGCCTATATACTTAGTTTTTCATTTGCAATAATAAAAGACTCTATTGTGCAAAAGTAGGCAAGAGATGCCTAGTAAAACCTTAGAAATGCACAACTTGTTTTTAGAGATGTCAAGGTTTTATTATATTGTAGATTTGAGTTTTAAAAGTTGTTGGGGGTGCGAATTATCATATTATACCTGATCATGTTGTTAATTTTGAAATTGCAATTTTAAAAATGGTTGCTATGCAAAAGAGGTAAAGTTTGCCTAGTAAATTGGAAGGTCAAAACTATACTAAGTGACGAAATTAAAATGCACACCCAAGCTTCCATGTAGCACCTAATTTTTTTTTATAATTTGTATGATGGATATATCTATATTTAATATTTACCTATGTCATCTAAAGTGAAATTTAAGAACATGAGAGGTTGATTTCAGGCACCTAGATTTGAGATTTCATGTAAATATGAAGTCAAAACTACCTTAGAGTAAAATGCATGCCCTACTCTCAATTTTGACCCAAGTTGAGTGATTAAACTTGAATAAGGTGAAATTTTTGAATTTACACCTTGAAATAGCCTTATATTGGCAGTTCCAGACAAAAAACTACCTAATGTGCATAAAAGCTAAAAATTTCCTTGTAAAATCGAAGGGCCAATTTGTTAAAGTTGGATATAGGAAATTGCACGCCCAAAGTTAGATAATCCTCCATAATTTAATATTTAAGTTGTAAATTAATGATTACAATATTTTTAACTTGTTTGTACAATTATGAGTGCATTTACACTCCAAGAAAGATGATTTCTATTCACAAATATTCATGACCTTTTAGTGAAGCAGAGGATGGTGAGTTATGAGAGAAATCAAGGTCAATGACTTCTAACCAACCAATTATACATATAAAATGACATACAAATTAAGAAAACATAACTAACCCATACAAAAATACTTTAAAGAAAATATAGAGTTTGATCACCTTCAATTTGATTGATTCCAGTTGGTTGAGAGTATGAAATTTATCTTTTTACATCTGCATATACCTTTGTTTGCTAATTTAGAGAAATAAAACCCTTGGATGTGCAAAAGGAACAATAATTGTTTTATAGAATAAAGAGGTCAATATTATAGGAAATATTACAAGTTATAGGGTTGTAAAAAAGTAGCAGATCTTTCTATACCTTTGTTTGTGCAATTTGAAACTTAAAAACATTTGTCATGCAAAAAGACTAAAAATTGTCTTCTAGGACAAACAGGGGAAATTTTGCGTTGGTGCAAAATGCATGCCATGATACACTAAATTACACACCCAAGTCTTAAAACTCATTCAATTTGATTGGTTCAATTTGTAAATGATTTGTTAAGTCATTTTTCATAAGCATATATACTTATTTTTTCATATTCAGTCATAAAATACTTTGTTGTGCATAAATATGCAAGAGATGTCTAGTAAAACCTTAGAAATGCCCAACTTTTTGTAAAACGTAGGCAAAGGTTTTATTATACCTTAGATTTGAGTTGTGAAAGTTTTTTGGGGTGTGGTTTATCATATTATACCTATTCATGTTAATTTTTCAATTGCAAGTTTAAAAAGGGTTGCTATGCAGAAGAGACAAAGTTTGCCTTGTAACTTGGAAGGTCGAAACCGTACTAAGTGACCAAATTAAAATGCACGCCCAAGCTTCTTTGTAGCTTCATTTTTTCATTATAAGTTTTACTATGGATTTCTGTATATAGAAAATTTACCCATGTCATCTCAAGTGCAATTTAAGAACAAGATATGTTGCTTTCATGCACCTAGATTTGGGATTACATGTAAATCTAAAGTCGAAATTGCATTAGAGTAAAATGCATTCCCTAGTCTAATTGTTGACCCAAATTGAGTGGTTCAACTTGAATAAGGTATAATTTGTGATTTTACACTTGTATATATCATTATATTGGAAGTTTCAGACAAACACCTACCTGATGTGCATAAAGGCTAACAATTTCCTTGTAAAACTGAAGGGCCAATTTGTTAAAATTGGCTATAGGAAAGTGCACGCCCAAAGTTGGACAAGCCTCCATAATTTAATATTTAGATGTAACTTGATTATTGTCTTAACATGTTTTTACAATTAGGAGTGCATTTACACTCCAAAATGATGATTTCTATGCACAAAGATTCATGACCTTTTGATAAAATATAGAATGAATAGCTCAATATTATAGGAAATACTACAAGCTACATGGTTTTAGAAAAGTTGTACATCTGTCTATACCAAAAAATGTCTTGTAGAATGAATAGGTCAATATTATAGGACATGTTACAAGCTACATGATTGTAGAAAAGTTGTAGAAAAGCTACAATGATGAATTTTGTATGATGAGATGATGTATATATAAGACAATGAGTAATTCATTCCTTAATATGAGATATGTATTCCTTAAGAAGAAAATGCATGCTAAAAAATGGAAATTATATGTTTTTTGCTTGAAAACAGGGAAAGATGTAAATTGCATGCCCTTGAATGAAAAATGCAGGCCTTGTGTTCGGATTTGCATGATGACTTCTTGAAAGCATACTGTTAGGGAAAATTTATATCTTTAGATGAATTATGCACATTATGCACACTGTCCTTATGAAATTTCATGAAAACAAGGCATTAAAGAAAATGCATGCCCTGTTAGGGAAAATGATAGGATGCACATATGTTATTGTGTCCTTAGAATTTGGTGCAGGGTGAAATATATATTTTGGTTTGGGGTTACATGCATGAACTAAAATGTATTGTTACAGATGAAACTATGAAATGCTTTATAGTGATATATGATAGATTAATGATTGCACAACTGAAATATTGTGGTTGTGAACTGTTGTTGTATATGAACTTTGAACATACCTTGGAGTGAAAAATGCAATCCTTGTGTTAGGATTTGCATTTATCTTCCTTAAATCAAAATGTTAGGAAAAATTCATATCTTTAGATGAATTATGCACATTATGTGCACCGTCCTTATGAAATTTCATGAAAATATGTCTTTGAGGAAATGCACGCCCTACTATGGAAAAATGCAGGCTATATATATGTTGTTGTGTCCCCAGAATTTAGTGTAGGGTGAAATGTGCATTTTGGTTTGGGGTTACATGCATGAACTAATATGTATTGTTACATATACACCTCTAAAATTCTTTATAATGATAGATTAATGATTCTACAAGTGAAATATTGTGGTTGTGGACTGTATATATTGCATGTGCTAAATGCTAGTTATATGTATTTTATCCATATATTGGATTATGAATGGTCATGGTATGAAAATTACCATTGTGGAGGAAATTGAGAAAATGTTGCATTTGTAGCTTGTGTATGTATTGTAATTTGCATGCACAATTATTGTTTTACAAGACATATTCATACTTGATACATATAATTTTCATATTCATAACAACAAAGATAAATCTATGCAATTACCATTGTTATATCAAAATGTCAAGTACATGAAACTACTTATGTTTTACTCAAACATCTTGCAAACAAGATGAGAATGGTGGTGTATATGTGTATAACTCAATATCAAGTAACTTTTAAAGTATTATGGGATTTTATATGTAACTATACACACTCATACATGTCGATAACTATACACACTCATACATGCCATTAACTGCATAAAATAAAATACATTGTCATTAAACTGTCGAAATAATGCTATATATTACATCTTTAAATGTATTTACATAGAGTACATGGTATATAAACCAATGCTATTTTGTAAATACCCTAGGTTGTGTTGGCAGTGAACAATTCTGTTGATTTTTATCACAATTAAAATCACCACAAAGAGATTATATCTTTCTGTAGCTGTCACCTCCTTGCATTTATAAACGCTTATGTTTCCGAGTTTCAAGGCAATGATTGGGTTAAACTTATCTGATTGAGTTTTTCGTTTGTTTTGTTTTAAAATTCATGACTGTAAGCATGAATTTAAATAAAAAATTGGTTTGGGTTCTGTAGTTATATTTTCTACCTAAGAAATTTCACTTTGAAGGCACCCATATGTTGCCAAGCTTCAAGTTTTTATAAACTCATTGATTAATTCACCATCACATTTTTTTATGTATTATGGGTATCATGACTTAATTGGTTCTATGATGGATCGTTTGTGTTTAATTTGTGAAATGTATGAATGCACAAAACATTGAAAACATGGGATTAGCATTCAATATGGTTTTCATCCTCTCAACAGTCATATCAACTTCCATATCGTGGTATAGGTCTGATGTACCCACCATTACACCTCACCCTGCTGTCCTGTGCATTAATGAAACCATTCATTATTCGAATTGGCATTTGATACTGGTGGAGGGTTTAGTATTCATTATGGGTAATGGCTCATAGTTCTACGTGCCCTCTAGTTTTTCTTTTTCACAAACTCATTTTATCAAGCTATGGTAGTCTCCAAAGTTCGTAGTTTTCGGGCCTTGTTAGTTAGCACATACCTCTCTCTGCTACTCGTTTATTTGAAGCCTAAGTTTCCCTCTTGTGATATCTATTGTGTCTATTTCATGATGGCCATGGCCCTTGTGGTTCGAATCGAACCGAACGACTGTCAAGCTCTTCTTGCCCATGATGATGCTATCGATGATTTGAAGGCTCATGGTTGGGATATCTTCCTCAGGAAATTTGATGGTTACAACCTTGCAGCCACAAAATCCTTTGCGCAAACATTTGATGGGTTTAAGGCTAAGGTTAGGGATATGCAATTAGAGGGAACAAAGGACTTTATAGCTCAGGCAACATGACTCCTGTAGAAAGGTGAAAAATGGTTTAAAAATGCCAAAATGGAGGATGTTCCATGGATCTTGTTCATGGTCTCTCGCAATTCTACCTGCTGCCCTAAAGGTATTCCTATTAACCTCCTTAAACCTTGCCGACACGACCTTATTTTGATTTTGAAACAGTTTATAACCTGGGAAGGCAGGTATGGTCTGGTCTTTTTATACCAGATCCGACTGCTCATGTTATTCATAGGGTTTGATTTGAACATGTCATTCTACTTGTTAATGAGCCTATATAAAATGTCAAAATGATATAAAAGACAGAGTATGAACCCTCTATCAAGCCTGTTTCATCGCGGATTCGTAAAAATCCTGTTGCTGTCTCACCTGTCAAAAATTGGGGATAATTGGGAAAGTTTCCTGAGTTGAAATGGTTTTTCCCAGACCGACAATACAATGAACCCGCCTTTAAATGTAAGCCCCAGTTTTGATAGTCCCATGACCGAAACTCAAGGTTTCATTTCACCTGATAGCTGTGAAATAAATGAATCTGTGTCTATTGCTTTGCAAAACCCCATGGTCAAGAAACCACAATGTATTTTCTCATCCAGGAAATCGCTGGAACAGGTAGTTGATGAATTGAAAGGAAAAGTTTCCCTTGTTCTTGCTAATGAACCTAATCAGAACTATAGAGATAAACCTACTATAAAGAAATTTCGTAAGGGTAAGAAAAAGCAGAGTTCATATTTGAATTTCATGAACAAGAGGTCCGGTCGATTGATTTCTAAGAGTTTAAGGAATCGAAAAAAGGATCATTTGAGCTTTATCTCTACGATCGAGGTCAATGATCACTGATCAGATGAAGAAATCAATGATTTCCTTGCTCTGGAAGATCTGTATAGCTAGTCTCTCAAAAATGAAACTGTTGGCTAGGTTGAGCAGTATGATTTTGTATCTAGGTTACCTCTGTGTCTCAAAGGACAAGAGGGTTTCGCTGGCATTGGTCATGACTTGAAACAAGCCACAGGGAAACACGAAATACCCGTTACTGAAAACATTCCACATCGGTCGTCTATTGCACCAGTACATTGTGTTAGTTTCTTAGATTGGATAGAATGCTATTACAAGGACATTTCGTTGTTACAAGCACAAGTAAAATGTCTGGTTTCTCGCCATGTTTTACTTGAACAAGAAAACCAAGAGATGAAATCATGCACATAGCTAGCAAATAAAAGACCCAAAAGATCCAGTAATCTAATCATAAAAAATGCAACCAACTTCAATGCCATCATTAATTCAGAACTGTCTGATCCTTCACTTGCTAATTTCTAATGGTAAAATGATTTTGTTTGATTTTATTTCATTCTGTTATGAAAAATTAAAATAGTAAGCTTTAATTTCAATTTTCTTTGATAATAATAAGACTAGCTACAAAATCTCTGGTTCTGTAGCCAGTCCATTTCTGAATATTAGTTAGCATTATTTTCTGAATATCTATTTCATTTTTCTATCTACGGGAAAATGATAATTATGTTGCTGATTGCATGGAGAAACCATCTTGGATCATACACTCTATTATTCAATAGTTTATTTCTTTTATGTTGATAAAACTTTGTTATTATTTTGACAAACTAACTCCTACATGAGTGGTTTCGAGTTGTACTATTTTTGTAATACTATCTATTTTTTGGGGATTGCACTCTATCTTGCATGATAAGAGTATGTGAATCCTAAGCTAGTTTAAATAATGATCACTGTTTGTAGTAAAGACATCTTTGGCTGGGATACATTATGGACATATGATTTTTTGAAAACCATTATGGAGAAGTTGTTCATAATTTGGATTTAGACCTGTGTGACGCTTACCAAATTATGTTCTTGCCTCCATCTTATGAAATATCGCAATGCTTGATGCAACTTTAGTCTGGTTATCATATAATATTTCATATTATTAAGCACTTTAATTATGTATGTAATTTGTTGTTCCATATTACATCAATGATCAATCTGCCATTTAAATTATTGTTGATTTATGCTAGATATTGAATGATGGAATTATATGAAAGTTTTGAATTGAGTTTCTTCTATTTATAAGTGTTCATTATTATAAGATCACCATATCTATACATTTATCATTATGTCATTAATATTCTCGCTCCAATGCATCTTTGAGTTTATTCTAGGAGTATTAGATCTATTCTGTTACACGTTTCCCTCACATGCAGGACAATCAAGAGTCTTGAATTGCATAGGAAGATAAATTCAATTCAGTCTATTCGATACATGTTAGTTTTTTTAAAATTATTTATTAATGAAATAGGAACAACATGAATTATCTTTGACTGCTTATCTGTTCTTATTTCAATTATATTTGATTAGTATGCATTAGTTTCAAACTTTTAAATATTTAGCAGAAAATAGAAGAATGTATGTGCTTTCTTTATCTATTTTATAAAAACTTTCAAGACAATCTATTTCGCAAGGTATCCAGTAAATCTTGCAAGTTGTATATACATTGTTTATAATCATATGCACATATTCATCTTTCTATTTTGACATTTGTAATTATCAAAGTTATATGCTTAGTATCATAGTTTTTAGATTAGTTTCATTTCTTTTGTTATTATTTAGGATTTTAGTTGGCTAACAGAGCCATTAAACCCGTTGGGTCATTTCATTCAAAATGGCTTGGGTTATTTAGACAACCCCAGTATGGATTTGACCTTCCAGTTGATGGTGTGTTACTTATGCCCGTCAACAGGTTGCTTGGGATGTTTCTGCAAGATCTTCTCTTGAGATGAGGAAAAATCTAGGGATCCTCTATTTTTTGTTTTAGAGGCTTCTAATTGTTCTAGAGTTGCAACAGGCACATGTTGTAATTGTTTCTCTAGATCTTTAATTTTATTTGCATAATTTTGCAATGTCTCTTGCAATTTCCTTTTATCTTCTGCTTGCTTTTTCAACATTTCTGCATTGTTCTTATTCTTCTCAACATTGTCCCATTTATTCTTTTCAAGTTATTCCTTTTCTGATTTCAGTTGGGATCAAACTTCAACCAATTGACCCCTGAGTTTTTCTACTTCATTCTCAAGATCTTGTTCCTCAAATATTGTTTCTCCGATGTAGCAAACAAAATTGGCACCACCTCAATTACTGTTGTACTCTATAATTTTTGTTGCAAATCAACAATTTGGGATTTCAACTTTTGTGTCTCCGTGTCACATCCCAAATGATATTCCTTTTAGTTCTGCGAGAGGTAATTATTGAGCTCTTTAATATTTTCCTCTCTTTCATCTATCTTCATCTTCAACGATTCCATCATTGGTGATGGGGCATAGAGATCAACTAGAGGACTACTTAATGAGACAACTTCCTGAGACATCTTCTCTTTTCTTTGTAGGGACTTTTCCAAGTCAATTGAAGGTATTGTTTTGCTAGACTACCCCGAGTTATATGTTTACCCTTGCCCATACCATGAGGTTTACCTTTATCCTGACCCTTGCCACCTTCTTTACTATGACTTTCTATTTCCTTTTCAAGTTTTGTAATCTTCTCTTTTGCTGGACTACCCTTACTTTTACCTTTTGCCTTACCCATACTCTAAATTTTACCTTTATCCTGACTGTTGCCACCTTCTTTACTATGCCTTTTTATTTCCTTTTGAAGTTCTTTAATTTTCCCTTTTGCACCGACAATTGCGATCTATATTTGTTTCAACTTATTACCTTGCATAACATTTTCTTTCCTCAAACTAGTCACTGTATTCTTATATTATTCAATATCTAATTTATGCTTCTCATGTTCCTCTATCACTTTTTTTTTTTTATCAAATTGAGCCTTTAAAATTTTAATAAATTTTTCGTTGTCCTTCAAACTCTTTTATATTTCATTAAAAATTGGATTACTTGCAATTTGCAATGGAGGTATATTCAAAACCTCCGATCTTCTTTTCAAGTCTTCTTGAAGGTTTGAAATAGTGTTTTCATATGTAGCCAATGTATTTTCAAACACTGCCTTGGTATTATCAATCTCCCTCTTAGATTCCTTTGCAGTTTGGATACCTCACTTTGTAATCCAACAATAACATGATCTTTTCCCTTTATTGTGCTGATTATTTCTTGTGCTTGGTTTATTCATTAAAGTCACAGTTTTATGTTGAGATTTTCTCCACCATTGAGAACTCTCCATTCTTAGATCAAGTCATCCTCCAAGAATTGTATGGTAAGTTCATGACAAGTTCAGATCATTTTATAATATTGTTTGCATATAGATTTAACTTGTCTCCTTCTTTGTAAGGATCTACAAATTGAAGAAAGACGCCTAATATTTTTTGATGGTACTTGTTGTTTGAACACTATGAAACCCTAACCCTTCTGGAGATAAGACAAGGAAGGAGACAAACTGTATTTACTATTTGAAAGAAGGAGGACGAACGATAGAAGGAAGGCGTTTACTTGGTGAAACCCTAATAATGTATTATTAAATAAATTTTCATTGAGTGGATTATTGAGAGGATGTGTTTTTATCATTTAACTCACCTTTATAAGGCATAATAAGGGTGAAATAAGCTTCATAAGGAGTATCTTTTTATGATTTTTTGTCAAAGGGGTTATAAGCTATTTTTGTAAAATAATGTTAGAAGGAGATATATGCATTCATAAAGGGAATTATAAGGTTGCTTATAAGGTTGATGAATTATAAGAGTGCTTATAAGGTGTTTTGTAAAGGTGTTATAAAGGATTTTTTGAAAGTTTGCAAATGGAGTTATAAGGAATCATCCTACATAATAAAATTGCATATTTATCTTTGCATCTTAGACACACTCAGAATTGAATAAGGGGCTATTAAAAGCTTTGTATGCATGCCATTTTACATTTGATGAATTTTATTTTCTCTTGTATGTGCACATCACATACATATACAAAAGCACAATTAAAACACCAAATGTTCAAAGGCAATTTCAAGAACAAACACAACAAGATAAATAATTTTGTGGTACAATCTAATCATTGAAGGACATTTCCAATTGGTGACAACATTGGCATGAATAACATGATACTTTTTGGCAACAACAATAGGATTAATCATTTCCACTTGATGTTAAAATAACTCTCTTGCATTTGTAATAAGTCTTTTGACTTCTTTGTGAAAGTAAATTTTTGAATTTGTAAGCAAGATTTTTTTATTCATGTTTTTGTACAAATCGCCTAAAATGGAATAAGGGGGTTCTCAAAGAGGTTTCCTTCATAATTTATAAGGTGTTCTAAAAAAGAGTCTTCATACTTTTTAAGTCTTACAATTCTTGCGTATTCCGCACACTTCATAATGGTGAGGATTGAAGAAATATTTACACCATTGCACACATTAATCAACTCAACTTCAGAATCTACAATTTCAATAAACAATGCACTCTCACTATAGTGCTCACTTGCTTACAATTCATGCATAGGAAGGTTTCTATGTTTAAAATTCAAAACGTGTTGTTATCTAATGAATTGCATCATCTTCAACATCAACATTCCGATTTCATACTTCTTCAACATAATCCTTTGTTTGGATTACATATTGACGAACAACACGACATCAATGATGAAAATGAATTCAATGAAGACACTCAACAAACATATGATGGTACTCATAAACATGAAGACGAGTTTGATGAATTCCATATAACAAAAAAAGTTGCAGATAAATGTGAGGAAGTAATTAGAATTGTTTGGGCATGGGAAGAACTATAATAAAGATAGAATCGATATGGCTTAGGATAAAAAAAGGTTCATGATAACCTTTTTATTACCGATTATTGTAAACATGTTTTCGTTGTGAGTGGAGGTTTTTTGAATGAAGATCAAAAGACATAGATTGAGAATATTGGTAAGGAATAGGTACATGATATTATTGATTATTAGGATGATGATGATGATGCTGATGCAGATGTTGACGCAGTTAAGGATTATCAGGATGCTTATGTAGTTGACTTGGATGATGATGTTTCCACATGTATTGCATATTTGTATGATCATGTTGATCGATTAGATAAAGTAGCCATATAGTGCAAACATTGCCACCGGTTTGGCCATGATGAGTTGAAGTTTTTTGATCTTCACTGATCTAGATTATTTTGGGGAACAATATGAAGGAAGAAATATAAAAGGGATATAACAAATAAATACACAGAGATATGGCAAGGAACATAATTATACAATAAATCTCAGATTCTATGAATGTGTGTTTGAAATACAAAAGACTGTAAAATGAAAAAACACACAAACTAACTAGAATGGTGGTAGTTGATATCTGAGAAGAGATGTGTCGGCTACGCTCATTTGAAATAAGATGAGTACAATGTGGCTCCAAAGGAATTTTTAACATAAAACATAAATGAGAAAAACCTAAAAATCTAAAACCCTAACCCCGAGAGATGAAACACCAAAAGGTTTGTGGGTCTTGATGGGGGTAGTTGATATGTCAACTTCCCGAGGGCGTAACTTTTACATACGATCTCTGTTTGGGGAGCTTGATACACCATTGGATAGGTATAACCGAGGAGTACATATTCCTTTCAGACTAACACCTAAATTTCAAGACATGATAGATGTTTCTGATCCAAGAAAACATTGTTTAGGGCCTCAAAACGACCCTCGAAGTTTGGGACCCGAAAAACTGTAAACCAACTGCTAACATGAAAACTGGTCTTTGATCCAGTGGAATAGGTGGGTGGCCACTGATATCCACTTGGATCATTCATTCCTACCCATTTAGGAAGAAATGGCCTCCATTGCATCAAGTTATTGCATCATATGAGGAAACTTCTGTTGAATCTTACTCCTAGTGAGCCACTTGCCATGATGAAGAAATTGCCCTGCTTTGACGACCCGATGGAGTTTGATAGTTTGCTGAAGGGTGTCCTTTTTCTTGGTGTCCATGATCTGATCAACTATTTCCTATTTTATTCATGAAGGATTGAGTTATGTAGGGGAAAATTGTTCAGCTGCATCTGAAGTGTTCAAGAGAGGTTGAAAATATAGTCAGAGCAGTTCCACATTAAATACTGGGTGCAAGCCAAGGAAAAGAGGAATAATTAATTCAAAATAATTCTCACCCACAACCTTGGTGATGGTGTAAGGGCCGTATCGAAGTGGGTTCAACTTCCGATGGGTTCATGTGCGATGCTCTTTCTATAAATGCAATGAGACCTTATCTCCCACTTGAAATTTGTGTGGTACCCGATGCTAATCATAACACTGCTTGCAATTGACATTGGATTTTTGCACAATATCATGAAATTGTTTTTGGATGTGCTCAACAAATTTGGATACCTGATCAACCTCGGTCTAAGCATGGGAGGAATCTTCCTGTGCAATTGCAATGAACATAGCTACGTCAATGGGGGCCAATGTGATGCAGAACCCCTGCCCTCGGGCCGCGATCTGCTCAGGATCTTCACTACAACCACATCGAGGGTTAACCAACCCCTTTGTTCAAGCCACAAAGGACTTCGTGTTTCACGACTTCGGGAATTCCAGAGCAAGGAACCCCGATCTCTTGTCTCCTAAAGTATCGAATTTTCGAATCCCGACACGTTCATCAATCTTTGGCTCCTCAACGAGTTTTTCACCTTTTCGGGTTTCGAACTTCGCGATTTTGTGAATCCTGTCGTGAGGTTTCCTGATTCTCCAACCCCCGAACCCCAAAATAGTCAACGGAATTTGACTTCGACTGTTGATGAAAACTCGCCACCTGTCCTCTCAACAGTCCTCGGTCTTTGACGTGGATTCCTATCACCTGTAACCTTTCTGGCTTTCGAAACTTTAGCTATGCTCCTGTCGCTATTTCCTTTGTCCTTTCGAAGTTTCAAACTCCGAAAAAGAGGCTATATAGAATCAAAGGATGACTGTCACCCTCCTAATCCGATGACCCACGTGATTTCGGGGATTCTCCATAGAGAATTTTGACCGTCCGATTCTTCCCTCAAGAACCTCTGCGAAATGAACTAATGTCCCCTTGTTGTGACCTTCCTTTTGCAAAGCAACTTCACTTCGCCTCCCTTTGAATACTTCAAAGCACTACCCCTTCTAATCTTCTCTGATAAATTCAAGTCTTGAAAAAAAGGCCTATGCTCGCACTCCTTGCGGTAGACCTTCAAATACTTTTGTATATTTGAACTCTCGACTCTGTGCACCTTCTGCAACAACAATCTCTTTCTCTTTTCCACCTTAGTTAACAAATTTTTAAGGACTCAACTAGCCTACGCACGCCTTGCATGACTCCTGTGATTTTCTTGTACGTCTACTAGAATGAGAACAATGGTATCCCTCCTGAGTTTTCAGAGATGAACTCTGAACCTTCATCAACGCAGACGTTGCAGACGTTTCACTGCACTCCTTGTAGAAAATTCTCTCACTCAGGAAGAGAAACAATTGAAACTCATTCTCTCTCTCTCTTAGACTTCAAACATTCAACATGAAATCATACATACACAACATAGCATCACAATAAATGCATGACAGAGAGAATAAAACAACTGTAAGCATACCATTCAACATGTACAAACATAAAACATCATAACACCATGGATCTGAATTAAAGCTTCATATATTAATTCAAGGCTCCTGTACATGAGTTCTTCTTCTCAACTCTCTACTACATCTCTCTCTTCTCTTGCTCTATGCTAATTCTACAATGATCTAATAAATACCATGATACAAATACGAGGGTGCCTATATCCGTTTTTCCCTCATGTTCTTCTAAACTGTCTAACCTCTAATTCAAACCTACCTACTTTCATTAACTATGCATAAATGCCTCTACATTCTACATATGAGAGTGAATCGCTCATGATCTGTTTACAATACGCAAGTACGCTTCCTTTTAACCATTACATTAATGCTTCAAAAACATTTTCAAAATGTGTAAAATGTATGTTGCACTTTCCAGCTGTCTTCTGCCTTCATTCTTGCTTGGCTGGCCGCTTGCGATGCTCCTGCATCATACTCTCTCACTTGAAAATTTTCATGAAATCCTTCTCATGAGCTCTTGCATGGTTTGTCCAGGCTTCTGAATTTCTATTTCATCCTCCCAATTGGCATCTTCAACTGCATGTCCCTTCCATTTGACCAAGTATTCAAAATACTCTTTCCTCTTGGTCTTCCTGCTGACCCTCTTATCAATTATACTTTCCATCTGTGGATTTGCAACTACATGCATTTGTTTGGTCCAATGAACTCCTGTCTATTCATTCTCTGCCCCTACTTCTTCAGCTTTGTAAGGGTAAAAATATGAGATGTTGAATATTGATGAAATTTCGATCCCATCGGGTAATTCGATCTCATATGCATTTGCCCCAAATTTCTTTACGATCTTGCATGGTCCAATCTTCTTCATTTTCAGTTTGTTATATGTTCCCATTGGGAACCTTTCTTTCCTCATATGTGAAAGAATCATATCACCAACTTCAAACTGAAGTTCTCGCCTGTGTTGATCTGCTCCATTCTTGTATTCTTGACTCGAATTCTGCAATCGTTCCTTAACTCGACTGTGAAGTTCCTTCATTGCTTCTGCAAAGTCCTCTGCACTAGCACTTCCGAATTCAGTTTGTTCCATATCTTTTAATTCAGAAACTCCCCTTGGTTGCATTCCATATACAATTTGGAATGGACTCTACCCTGTGCTTCTATTGATTGAATCATTATAAGCAAATTCCACCTGTGCAGAATGTGATCCCATTGATTGTGGTGTTCAGTCACTAGGCTCCTCAGTAAATCTCCCAAGCTTCTGTTTACAACTTCTGTCTGCCCATCCGTCTGAGGATGATACGCTGAGATAAAAGACAAAATTTTCCCCAGCTTCTTCCATAAAGTCCTCCAGAAATGTCCAACGAACTTGGTATCTCAATATGAAACTATACTCATTGGCAAGTCGTGAAGTCTGACAACTTCCTTGAAAAACATGTTTGCAATATGAGTTGCGTCGTTGGTTTTCTGGCATGGTATAAAATGTTACATCTTTGAAAATATGTCTACCACCACAAAGATTGAATCAAATCCTCTTTGTGTTCTCGGCAACCCCAATATAAAATCCATGCTCACTGCATCCCACGACCTCTTTGGTATGGGTAATGGCTGGTATAACCCTGTGTTTTGCCTTTTTCCTTTTGTGTGCTGACAAATTCTACATCTGTCCACAAATCTTTTGGCATCTGTCCTCATCCCTGGCCAAAAATATGAGCCATTTAATTTCAAGAACATTTTTTCATGACCGAAATGTCCGGCTAATCCTCCAATATGTTTTTCTTTCAGCAGATTCTGCCTCATGGAGCATTTTGGAATACATATCTGATTGCCCCTGAATAATAATCAATCTTGGATCATATAATCATTCCATTGGTTTCTGTCCCTGAGAATTGGATTCTCAGACGCCTCATATGCTTCCCTAAAATCTAGGTCATCCTTGTACATTTCTTTGAGGTTATCAAAACCCAAAGTTTTGACTCTGAATTCCTGCATCAATAAACATTTCCTGCTCAAAGCATCAACAACTTTGTTAGCAGTTCCAGAAATATGTTTAATTACAAAAGTAAAATTCTGCATGTATTCAACCCATTTTGCATGCTTTTGGTTCAACTTTTCCTGTTGAGTCACGAATTGCAAAGTGTGATTATCGCTGTACAAAACAAACTCTTTAGGGACCAAATAATGTCTCAATTTCTTCAGTGCTTGTATGACTTCATAGAATTCCTTGTCATATGTTGAATATTTAATCTTTGCTTCATTCAGGTTTTCACTGAAGTATGCGACCGCCCTGTCATCTTGGCTCAAGACCGCTCCAATTGCAAATCCACTAGAGTCACACTTGACCTGAAATGTCTTACTGAAATATGGCAGCACTAGAATTGGTTGTTCAGTAATCTTTTTCTTCAGCAAGTTGAAACTCTTCTCTACTTCCTCTGTCCAGTGAAAAGATTTGTGTCTTTTCTTCACCATGTCCATCATCAGTGCGCTAATCCCACTAAAATTTTGGATGAATTTCCTGTAGAAACTAGCTAATCCATGGAAGCTTCGAACCTCAAATACACTCTTCGGTGATGGCCAATTCTTAATCACTTCTACCTTATTCGGATCCATTTTCAGCTCATTTGTAGAGATAACAAAACCCAAATAAATGAGTTTTGTCCTCATAAATGTTGATTTCTTCATATTAATCAGTAACTTCTCTTGTTGTAATCTCCTCATCTCTGTAACTAAATGATTTAAATGCTCTGCTTCTGTCTTGCTGAAAATTAATATATCGTCAAGATATACAATGACGAATTTTCCTATGAAATCCTTCAGGACTTCATTCATCAATCTCATGAAAGTATTGGGCGCATTTGTTAAGCCAAATGGCATAACAATCCATTCATACAACCCCTCATCCATCTTAATGTTGTCTTCCATTCATCACCTTCTCTAATACAAATTTGATGATATCCGCTTTTCAAATCAATCTTTGAAATTTTTTTTGCCCCACTCAAGCAATCCATCAACTCATCCATCCTTGGCAAAGGAAATCTATATCTAATGGTAATCTTGTTGATTTCCCTTGAGTATGTACACATCCTCCAGCCTCTATTTTTCTTTGGGCTAAGCACTGTTGGAACAACGCATGGACTCAAGCTCTCTCTAACCAAACCTTTGTAAATTAAATCCTGGACCTGTCTCTTGACTTCTTCATTCTCTTGCGGCGTCAACCTGTACGTTGCTTTGTTTGGTAAACTAGCTCCAGGTATAATATCAATGTGATGACTTATACTTCTGATCGGTGGAAACAAACAAGGTAGTTCGTCTACTACTATATCAGCAAAATCTCCCAGCAACTTTTGGATTTCCTCTGGTAAATCGTCCACTCTTGTACTGGTTAAAACAATTCTAGGCTTCCTAACCACAACAAATTGTGTGTCTTCCTTCTTTTTAACCTCCTTAAGAAATTCCTTCCCACTCATGAGAAGTACAATGTTGTTCACCTCTGGTTTCACTTTTTTATCCTTAATCGGAAACAACATGTGAGTTCTCCCATTCTTCTCCAGGGTGTATGTGTTCTTTCTCCCATCATGAATCACATTCCTGTCATATTGCCATGGTCTACCCAACAATAGATGACAAACATCCATGGGAATAACATCACATAGTATTTCATCCTTATATCCTCCTATTTTAAATTCAACTAAACATTGTTTAGTGACATTTACCCGATGTCCTTTTTGTAGCCATGAAACTCTGTATGGGCTTGGATGTTCAATCGTCCCCAACTCTAGATTTTCTACCATCTCTGTACATACGAGATTGTCTGTGCTACCACTTTACACTATAACCTTGCATACCTTGTCTTTGATCTTGCAAGCAGTCTGAAAAAGTTTGTTCCTTTGGGATAGGTTCTCTGCCTCCTTCTCTGGCGTTAAGAGAACTTTTCTCATCATCAGTGATCTTCCGCCCTCAGCATCTTCTGCCTCAACATTTCATCCTTTTGCTTCGACAATGTGAGTTTCACTTCCTTCTTTCTTTCTATTTGGACATTCATAGGATTTATGTTCGTTTTTTCCACAGGTAAAACATTTCACTTCACCACCTCTGCCTCTTCCTCTTCCTCTGGTACGAGGAAAAGTATTTATATCAACATACTGTCCTCTATGTGAGCTTCCTCCTTTCTCAATCTGGGTTTGAGGTTTCTTCCCCTCTTCTTTAGATTTCTGAGTTCTATCTTGGGAAATTGTTTTGCCTTTGGCTTGAATTCTGCCTTGGCCTCTCCGACCTTTCTTTTAGCTCAGGTTCTCTTCATCTTTCAGAGCCATCTGATAAGAATACTCTACATTCCAAAGGGTCATCATGCTCATCTCATCCTGTATGTCATATCGCATACCATTCATGTACCTGGCAACCTTTTCATCATCACTTTCTCGATGACCTGCTCTGATGTTTATCTTGTATAACTCTTCAGTGTATTCTTTCACTGACATCAGCTTCTGTCTCAAATTATGCATCCTCCGAAATAGAGTAATTTGATAATCCTTGGGTATGAATTTGGATTTCATCTTTGAAACCATTCTATCCCAACTCTTGATTTTCTGCTTGCCTTTGCAGCGTCTGTCAGCCTGCAGTTCATCCCACCATAATGTTGCATGCCCTTTAAGTCTTGTGACAACATGCTTGACCTTCTTGTCTTCCTCGACATCCTCACAGTCAAAATATTTACCCAGAGCTCTAATCTAGTCTAGAAGCTCTTCAACATCCAGGTTCCCCTCATACATGGGAATCTCCATTTTTCCCCTGGCACCTATCCTTGCAACAACCTTGAATAGGCGTTCATCTGCAGCATCCTCGACTACTACTTCTTCTCCTTCATGTCTAGCTTCATTTTCACTTTCAGCCTTGTTGATATCTTCAGCGTCGACTGTGCGCCTCTGTGCTATCTCCATGGCATCAAGCCTGGCACATAGTTCACGCATTTCTCTTTCCACTGCTGGATCAAGCATTGGTCTGTCTCTTCTTCTCGGCAGCATGGCTGAGAAATTTCTCTTTTCTCTACTACAGAAAGCAAAGAAATTGTTCTATGCTCTGATACCACAATTGACGCAGACCCCCTGCCCTCGGGCCGAGATCCTCTCAAGATCTTCACTACAACCAAAATGAGGGTTAACCAACCCCTTTGTTCAAGCCACAAAGGACTTCGGGTTTCGTGACTTCGGTAATTCCAGAGCAAGGAACCTCGATCTCTTGTCTCCTAAAGTGCCGAATTTCTGAATCCCAACACATTCATCAATCTTTGGCTCCTCAATGGGTTTTTTTCCTTTTCGGGGTTTCAGACTTCACGAATCCTGTTGTGAGGTTTCTTGACTCTCCAACCCCTGAACCCCGAAACAGTCAATGAAATATGACTTCAACTATTGATGAAAACTCGCCACCTGTCCTCGGTCTCTGACGTGGATTCCTGTCACCTTTCCCAGCTTTCAAAACTTGAGCTATCCTCCTATCAATATTTCTTCTGTCCTTTCGAAGTTACAAACTCCGAAATAGTGGCTATACAGAAGCAATGGAAGACCGTCACCATCCTGATCTGACGACCCACACGATTTTGGGGATTATCCACAAAGAATTTCGACCGTCCGATTCTTCCCTCAAGAACCTCTGCGAAATGAACTAATGTCCCCTCGTCGTGACCTTCCTTCTGCAAAACAACTTCACTTCGCCTCCCTTTGAATACTTCAAAGCACTACCCCTTCTGATCTTCTCTGATAAATTCAAGTCTCGAAAAAAAAGGCCTATGCTCGCACTCCTTGCGGCAGAACTTCAAATACTTCTGCATACTTGAACTCTCGACTTTGTGCAACTTCTGTAACAACAGTCTCTCTCTCTTTTCCACCTTAGTTAACAAATTTCTAAGGACTCATCTAGCCTGCGCACGCCTTGCATGACTCCTGTGCTTCGCTTGTACTTCTGCTGGAATGAGAACAATGATATCCCTCCTAAGCTTTTAGAGATGAACTCCAAACCTTCATCAACACACACTTTGCGGGTGTTTCACTGCACTCCTTGCAAGAAATTATCTCACTCAGGAAGAGAAACAATTGAAACTCATTCTCTCTCTCTCTCTCTCTCTCTCTTAGACTTCAAACATTCAACATGAAATCATACATACACAACATAGCATCACAACAAATGCATGACAGAGAGAATAAAACAACTGTAAGCAGACCATTCAACATGTACAAACAAAAAACATCATAACACCATGAATCTGAATTAAAGCTTCATATATTAATTCAAATCTCTTGTACATGAGTTCTTCTTCTCAACTCTCTGCTACAACTCTCTCTTCTCTTGCTCTATGCTAATCCTACAATGATCTAATAAATCCCATGATACAAAGATGAGGGTGTCTATATCCATTTTTCCCTCCTGTTCTTCTAAACTGTCTAATATCTAATTCAAACCTACCTACTTTCATTAACTATGCATAAACGCCTCTACATTCTACAGATGAGAGAAAATCGCTCGTGATCTGTTTACAATACGCAAGTACGCTTCCTTTTAAACATTACATTAATGCTTCAAAAATTTTTCCAAATCGTGTAAAATGTATGTTGCACTTTCTAGCTGTCTTCTGCCTTCATGCTCGCTTGGCTGGCTACTTGTGATGCTCCTACATCACAATGGTTGGAACCCTAAGCACACCTGAAAAGGGATGTGGCCAATAGAGTTGTGGAGGGATCTATTGTAGCTGTGTTGAACACAATGAAGGATTTCATCCCATGTGCATGGATGATTGGAATTATACATCCCAGGGATATGAAAAATCATCCTGTTGATTAACTCTGTTTGTCCATTAGTCTATGGGTGGAAGGTAGTCAATTTGTTTAGCTTGGTGTCCATCATCGACCATAGGATGAACCAAAAAGTTCTTAGGAACCTACTGTCTCGATCGAAGATAATATTTTGTGGGAACCCAAAATGAAACCAAACATGTGTGAAGAAGAGCTTGGAAGTGGCCTCGAATGTGATGCTCTTCTTACAGGGTGCCAAAATTTCCATCTTAGAGAATCGATCAACAACCACAAAGACATGGTCATTTCCATGCTTGGTTGAAGGCAACCCAGACATGTAGCCCATGGATATGGACTCCCAAGGCCTATCCAGAGTAGGAAGAGGGGTGTATAACCCTTTTTTTTTTTATGGCGAGCTTGGAAATGGCGTATGTAGTGAAGGGTATGATGTACTTGTGAACATATTGTTGAAGATTCAACCAATAAAATTCTTTTTCCGTACTACCACTGTATTTTCTACACTAAAATGTCACGCTATCCAACTGTAATGAGATTACCAGATCAGCTTGGCATGTTCACTTGAAGGAACACAAAGATGTCTTAGATGGCATAGCAATCCATCATGGAGATTAAAGTTGGGAATTGTTTTTCTTGCACTTAATGTTTGATAGGAATTAGCAAGGTCAGATCCTTTCTTTTATAATTGTGGCCATCCAGATGTCTCATGTCCACATGACTTAAGAACTATGGTTAGTGTTGCCACGGGGGGATAACTGAGGCAATCTGCGACATGGTTGGTGCTACCCTTCTTGTACTTGATATTAAAGTGGAATTTCTGCAGATATGTGGACCACTTCTGATGGCGATCATTATGTAACTTTCCTTGTGTCTGCAAGAATTGTAGAGACCTATGATCAATGTGGATGTTTGTTTCCTTCCCTAGAATGTAATGCTTCCACTGTCGAAATGCCTAAACAATGGAGTACATCTCTTTGTCATAGGTGGGGTATCTGCAAACAACATTAGATAGAGTTTCACTATGATAGGAAACTAGATGCACATGTTGAGTGAGGAATACACCGATAACACAATCTGAAGCATCTGTCTCAATCTCAAATGGTTGTTGCAGGTTTGATAGAATGAGGACTGGAGCTGAGTAGAGGAGGAATTTCAAATCCTCGAATACTTTTTGTTGGGATGCGAACTATAAAAACTTGGCCTTCATGCCACCCTTGTTCACTTGGCTTAGGGCCTAAGCGATATGAGATAACCCCAACACAAACCAATGATAGAAGTTTGCAAGGCCCAAGAAGCTACGGAGCTCAGTCATTCTCTTCGGGGCCGACCAATCGTGGATGACTTGGATCTTAGTTGGATCCACATGTACACCCTACTCATTCACAATGTATCCAAAATATTGGATTCTCTGCAAGCTGAAGGAACACTTCTTGAAATTGGCATATAACTTGTGTTGTTGCAGGGTGCCCAATACCTGCTGAATATGCTCCAAATGTTCCTCCCAAGTTTGATTGAAGATGAGGATGTCATCCAAATATACAACCACAAAGGAATTTGTGAACAACCATAACATATCATCCATCATCCACATGAATGTGGTTGGGGAATTAGTCAAGCTGAAAGGCATGACCTACCTCTCAAAGAAGCCTTCTTTAAACTTTAAGGTTGTCTTCCACACATCAATTTTCTCAATCGACACCTAGTGGTAGCCTGAATTCAAATCAATCTTATTGAAAAACTTGGCTCCCTTGAGTTGATTGAGAAGATCATCAATATGAGGAATTGGGTACCAGTTCTTGACTGTGATATTATTCAGGGATCTGTAATCAATACAAAGTTTCCATGTCCCATCCTTCTTCTGTACCAGAACAATTGGGCTCCCTCAAGGTGAGGAGCTTGGTCTGGTGTGGCCCTTTAGAATTAACTCTTGGTTTTGGCATTTGATTTCTTCATTATCCTTAACAAAATGCCTATATACAGGTTCGTTAGGAAGAGGAGCACCGAGTGTCAAATCAATAGAGTGCTTTACCTAACAATGCAAAGGAAACCTAGTAGGTGAGGAAAATATGTCTTTGTACTCCTCTAGTATTTTGTCCACCTATTGCTGCTAGGAAGAGAGACCCTGTTCATAGGTTTTGGCGGTTTCAGTGACCTTTTGTTCACCTTCCGATCAAAACATACAAAGGAAAAATCTCCTCATATGAGAGACCACCTTTTTTCATTGCTTCATGGAGATCAAAGAGACCTCAATGTTTGGGACTGCCTCTGGTACCCTGTAGAGTTGATCTCCCAAAGTAATAAAGACACTACGGGGCCTAGATTCATAAAAAACATGAAACTTCCACATATATGGTTGTCCTAGTAAAATATCACAAACTTCAAGGGGGGAAACATCACACAATACTTCATCTTTGAAGGGTTTGATGCCATAATGCAAGCGACATTGTTGTTTGATGCATATGTCTTGCCCCTCGCTGAGCCAACCGATGGTGTATGGCTAAGGATGCGACACCATTGTTAGGTTAAAACTCTTGAAAAACTCTACTGAGATCAAGTTCTTTTGGCTACCACTATGAACAATTAAATGTCATGAGTTTCCCTTCACCCACACATGTGATTGGAAAAGGCGCTCCCCTTCTTCAGGATCCTTCGGTTCCTCTCGCTGGACTTTTGTGGTAGCGATGGTGAAATTGGGTTCTACATCAACAATCTATATACCATTTTCTAGTTCTGAATCATAGTTTCAGTCAACATCTAACCCTGTGGATTTTGTCTCAGCAAACAATGATTGTTTGGAGCGACATTCATCAGTATTGTGCCAAGGGATGTTTTGGAACTCACAACATTTTCTAGTGTCCTCCAATTTCCCATTACCATTCTTTGCTGGTGGCTTGGGTTGGTTATCCTGCGGTTGGCCATCCTTGCTCTGTCCTTTGGAATGGGGGTTAGGGCCACCCTTACCATACTTTGGCTGCTATGGATTTTCAGACCCAAACTCTTGCTTGTTTTGTTTCTTGAAATTCTACTCGATTTTGAAAACATATCGGTAAGAGGATCCCAATGACAAGATGTCCAAAAAATCCATTTCGGTTTGAATGTACTTGCGCATAGCCCCATGATATTTTAGGACTAGATTCCGCTCAGAGTCTTTGATACCCAACTTGGTGCGAAAGGTATGGAAAATATTGGTGAACTCCAACACTGCTTGGTGCCTCTCTTAGCGCAGTGTGGTCCATATCGTGTATTGGTCATCATAACTTCCAACAAGGTAACATTTTTCCTTGAGGTAATCAACAAAATCCACCCAAGTGGGCCATGGACCAAAAATTATAGACTCATCCTTGACATGTTGGTCACAATAAGTCTCCCACAAATATTTGACATGGGGAAGGACCTTAAGGAGTGCGAATGTGATCTTTTCATTGTTGGAAAAATTGTGGACAAAGAAATAACCCTCCAACAGATTTAACTATTTTTCCAAAGCATCGACACCTATCTAGCCTTCAAATAAAAGAATATCAAAGTTAACTTGTACCTTGAAGGGAATCACACCTCCGAAGTGACTGCTGGTTGAGGGTTCTTCCGTTGTTGTCAACAACCTTCAAAGGATCTAGGCAAAATTATCCATCATCTAGTTCATCTATCGTGCAAGGGATTCCTTGAGAAACAATTTGAAAGGATCTCTTGTTTCATTGGGGACATGCACTAAGAATGACAAGGAGCATACCGCTTTGATACCATTGATCCAGATTATTTTGGGGAATGATATGAAGGAAAAAATATAACAAGTATATAACAAAGAAATACACAGATATATTGCAAGGAACACAATAATACAATAAATCCCAGATTCTATTAATGACTGTCTGAAATACAAAAGACTGTAAAATGAAAAAACACACAAGCTAGATAGAATGATGGTAGCTTATCTTTGAGAAGAGATGTGTCAGATACACTCATTTGCAAGAAGATGAGTACAATGAGGCTCCAAAGCCCTTTTTAACATAAAACATAAATGAGAAAACCCTAAACATCCAAAACCCTAACCCCAATATATGAAATGCCAAAAGGTTTTTGGGCCCCGATTGGGGTAGTTGATATGTCGACTTCCCGAAGGCGTAACTTTTGCATATGATCTCCATTTGGGGCATTCGATACACCATTGGAAAGGTGTAATCGAGGAGTACATATTGTTTTCAGCCAAGCATCTACCTCTGGTTATATCTAGGTGTTTTCGAGCTCAACAAAATGCTATTTAGGGCCTCAAAACGACCCCAGAAGTTTAGGATCCAAAAAACTGTAAAAAAAACTACCAAAATAGAAACTGGTCTTTGAGCTAGAGGAATAGGTGGTTGGCCACCGATATCCACTTGGATCATTCACCCATTCATTTTTTATGGGAAGACCAATCACCTCTTAGTAAGGTGTCAGAAGAGTAAGAAAATTTAGCAGAAACATATTTTTGAATGGTTAGGGAATCGACGTTGGAGTTTGGAAGCTAATTTATTGGAGTGGTCTTATTGAAGGGTTCATATATACACACAACCATGCTTACAAAGATAAATTTCTATAGTGGACGGTTCTAAGTGCTTTGGATTTGATGATTTGAGGGAAAGATCAGGGCCCAATTGAGTTTTGTGTTTTGAGTTGAAGATCAAGTCTTTTGACTCTGCTCAAAAGCAATATGATTACCCTTTTTCACCTTCAAGGGGGGTATATCTTATGATCGAGACTTCTCGTTTTTTATTTGATAGGGAGGGAACTTAGTGAAGATATGTCAGACTTCAAGTTTCAAAGTCTACTTTGATGGTTTGGAGTTCATTCAAGATGATGTTTTTTGAGGATGATGATGATTGATTTAGGGTACAAGATACAAAATCTATGGTTTTGACATCGATCTTTTAAGCAATTTATTTTGCAAATGGACGATGGATTTAGTACTGTGGATGCATTTATTCAGGATGGTTATATTTTATATTTGATGATTTGGATATGGATTGGTCAGTTTTACCTTTAGAGGATTTTCACTGAGATAGTTCAACACTTGGCATTTATTATGGATTTAGGATTTTTTATGGATATTGGATGGATGGATGACTTGCCACATTTTGGAATTTGATGGATTTTAGTCACCTTGTGAATTTGATGGTGGTTCAACAATTCGACGCCTCGATGATAGTTCTACATTTTGATCGATAGTTCAAATTTGTGATAGTACCCGTGATTCACTTGGTTTACTGGATGCATGATTATTATGGGCACAACATTTTATGGATACATGGTTTGGATGCCTTTCCACACTTTTTTTTTTTTTTTTTTNTTTTAATTTTTTTTATTTTCCATCAACAAGATTATTGATAGTCTTTTAGTGTTTCAATTTAAGAGATAACTTTGTGAACTTATTTTCTCACTTGATAGTCTTCATACTTTACAAGGATGATCTTCAGATCTAGTAGAGTTCAATTGTTTCTTCTTCATTTGTGCTTGGCGCATTTAGGGTTGTCAGTGATTTTCAGGTTTTGGGATGTGTTGGACATGTAGCCAATTCACTTCTCATCAGGGTTTTCTCTCATCATTTTTGGGTTCACTTCAGTGAACACCTACGAGTTGTCTAGCTCATTTATTACACGATGAGTTTTCTAGACTTGGTTTCAACATCCAGTTTTAGTGGTTTTTCAGGTAGATCTTCATCGACACTCATGAGATTTCAGACCATGAGTTATAGGTTGAAGACTTATTAGATTTTGCACTAGTCTTTGTTGTTGAGCTGATACATTTTTGCAAAAAATATATTAAGGGGGGCTTGTTAGAAATAGTCATAAGTCCTAAATAGACCTTAACAACCAATGATTTATGATATGGTTGTGAGGTCGTTATATTGATATGTATTATAAATGTACCATTGATGTACATATGAATTGATTTTACTTGGTTCCTTTTCCGCTATATTTTCGTCTTCTTGATTTTCTTGGTTTATCATTCTTGCTCCACATTTTTATCAATAATTGTCCTAAGGACAATTTGAATCAAAGACTTGTATATTCCCTGGGGAACATCTATCATTCTTAAACCATTCCTGGGAAAAAATACCTTTTGCCCACATATTTTACTGGCCATCTCAATCTTTTCTATTTTTTTTTGGGAGTTAAATGTTTCTCCCCATTTGCATGGATTTTTTGTGTATCTTGCAAGAAAATCAACGTCTAGGTAAACCCACTGCCCAAATAGTTTCATTTCCACAGATATATTACCATAATTAGTTATGGCATCATTTGTCTCCTCATTTTCAAATTTGAAGGGTCCAAACATAAAGTAAAAAACTATCCTCTTCTCAGGATATTTAGCATACCTGTTGGACAATTCTTTGTGTCTCTCCATGCATCAACACACTCATGGAATTTGTTGATAGTGATTTTTTTTTATCCTGGGAACCTCATGTTTCAACTGTTGCGCCCAGGGTAGAGAACTCCCATGTTTTAATTGTGGCCATGGTTTTATGGGTTCAAAGTTGAAATCATGGAAATGAGCTTATTCAATGCAGGTTGGGGAATGCACACTAAGATGAATGGAAGCCGAGGAATGCACACTCACATTGAGGAAACCACTGACAAAAAAATGAATTTTTAAAAATGATTTAGGGTTATATTGGTATATTTTTATATAAATCACTTTTATTAAGAAAAGTAAATTAATATTTATAAATAAGATATAATTTATTAAAAATAACACTTTTACAAAACTTGTCGTGCATTTCTATAAACACACTCAAGTAGATTTGTAGCATTTTTTAACAACGAACTTGGGATTTTTGAGAATTAATGAAAAATTTCCATCCTATAAATGAGGAGAAGTAATCAAGGGTTTTCCCTGAGCATTGTAACTTGGAAAAAAAATGATTGTGAGAATCTGCCAGGGTAATTTTGAAAGAAAAATTACAAATGTTTCTGACTATAATACAAACAAACATACACACACACTCAATATCAAATTACATGGTAAGTTTCATCTCAATTTATTTAAATAAAATAAGACATTTATCATGTCAATCGATGGTCAGAAGACTTGTGAGGCACAATCACTATATGTGAAGGAACTAGCTTCAGAATACAGAATATGAAAGAATTCCAATCTTGAAATCAATCTAATCTTAATCTAAAAATGCAATATGATTTAATCTTAAGAACTTTAAATAAGATCTAATTGTTCCAATGGTAGCAAATTAGGTTGTGAAGTGAAAAATTCCACTAAGGTGTGTTCTTCACAACAACACTCTATCAACTAGTGAGATAGAGGATTTGAAAGAAGGATTTAACACACATGCAAAATATAGAAAGTAATCACTCCAACAAGAAATTAACTAATATTCTCAACCTTGACTACAAAATGTTATACATGTAGAATATCAGGTTTTTAGGTGAAAGATTCCTTGAGAAAGGCCCACACAACAATGCTCTTTTCACTTATGTAGGTTTTTGGTTAAAGAAAGAATTCTAATCACACAACACACAAGTCACTCATATCTGTTTAGTTGATCAAGTATCCATTAGTGTCTCACAAGTATAAATCTTAGGTTGTAGTGCCTTTATCTCACTCCCCTAGGTGGCTTAAAGACATGCAACAATACTCTATTGACTCTTCAATCATTACTTTCATCAACAAAATCAGTTCCAAGTTATTCAAAATAAATAAATCCTTCTTGATAATGAAACTAAAGCTACAACCAACAAACTAATTTAACCAGAAATTAAAACAACAAATAATAAATAGTGAATTAAAACTTATGAACAACAAGTCATTAGTAAAGGATAGATATAATGATTTGACATATAAATGGAGAAAATGGAAAGATAGTTAGGGAGTATATACCAGGAAAAAAAATACAATATATATATACAATTAAAACAATGATGCATAGGATGAATAATGACGACCCTCTAAGCCTCAAATTACACATGAAAGAACTAACAACTGAAAGAACTCATGAAAGCTTCATATATTGATAAGATGAACTGATACGGAGCTTCAACAAGTATTTCAAAAACTTCAACAAAGTTTCAAAACTAGAAATCTAATATCCCTTTAGGCTACCAAATATGGTTTATTTATACAATGAAAAATGTAACCATAAGCCAAGAAATACTCTCTACAATAATCACTAACTGTTGGATCCTAGAAAGGCTGATTTGTCCAAGATATGGTATCCAATTGGAGAAATCGGTCGCAACAAAAAATCTGGGCATTTCATTTTTAGAAAAATACCAATATCTACTAAATCATGCATTTTCTAGAAAAGTTGCCCATTAATTACTTAATTGGGCATGTTCTACAAAAAACCCATGTCCCATAATTTCCAAATTACCCATGTCCCATAATTTCCAAATTCGTCTTCATCAGTCCAAACATATTGTTTGAAGATTGTTGCCTTATTTTTCTATTGTAACAACTGTGCAAAGTGGCTGAGTTGACCATGCATTGAACTGCATGTTTTTGGCTCATTCTGGCACATCCAAGAGGTCATGATCCATGCCATGAAACCAAGGAACATGCTCCAACTGCTCACTTCTCCCAGATCAGCCAGAACATATCTTTATGGCAGAGAAATTAAAAAGATATTCTCTGTTATGATAAAAACTGATAAAATCTAAATTGTTAACTATCTTGAAATGTTGATTTTAATCAATTAAAAATAAAATAAATGCTTACCTATTTTATGCCTTGAAAATGTATTTATTGGGTTGAAGTGAGTGAAAAAATGAGGTAAAATGGCGAGATATAGAGGCACAAAGTTAATAGGTTAAAGGATTTTGGATAACAAATTAAAGTGCTGACATTTCCCCTCTGTTAGAGAAATAGGATCCTCGAGCAATAAAATAAAACAAATGCAGAAATAAAACACATAAGATACACAATACAATACAGACATAGATATATGTGGTTCACCCAGTGTGGGATATGTCCACCAGAGAAATTGCGAGGTCCTTCATTTTTATTATCCAGCCAAATGAAGGGATACAACCTACATCACACCCGCTGTAACTTCCTCTTCTTTGTCTCACAATATCCTCTCTCAAAATACAATATTCATGATAATACACAAATGCAATAAAATTCCCTCATAAAAGAGAGATTCCTTCTAGGGAAAAAATCCCTAAAATAACTTCTACCGTTAGATCTGTGACCTTATAATGAACAGTCCAGGTTGATTATGAGATTACAATATTTTACAAGGCAAATTCGGGGTGCCGCCCCCAAATCCCCCGCCATGCCCCCCCCCCC
>ML798183.1:298236-324359 GCA_009831015.1 Picea engelmannii
CTGAATCAAGATGATAATCAGGCTCCACAACCAACAATCTCCCACTTGGAGACTGATCATAATAACTCCACTGTTGTTGTACCTGCTAGAGTATTCTCCACCTTGGACCTAGAAAATTTCTCATCTTCACCTTCATGTTTGAAGGCCAACTGAAATTGAGCAGGAACTCAATTTCTCCCTGGTTACTCCCTTTTTTAACATGTCTACAAGATTTTTCCTAGTATGTATCTTTTCCAACCTCAAATGTCCATCTTCCAAGTCATATCATATGAAATGGTACATGATTTGTATATTCTTAGTCTTCGAATGGAATGTCGAGTTCTTTGTAGGATGAATGACACTCTCGTTGTCATAGTACAACCTGCTATTCTCCTGCTTCTTTCCCAATTCCTCCATAACCCTCTGTAACCGAATTATCACTTTACTAGCCTCTGTAGCAACAACATACTCTTCTTCGGTTGTTGAAAGTGCAACAACCTTTTGTAGTTTTGAAATCCAACTTATTGTTGTTCCACCTACAGTAAAAATATACCCCGTGGTTCTCCTCTTTCTATATTTATCACCCACCATATCTGAATCAACATATATCTGTAGAACAATGTCTGAACCTCCAAAGCATAATGCATGAGTAGCAATACCTCTCAAATAACTGAGAATCCACTTTACTTCCTCCCAATGTTCTTTACCTGTATTGTTCATATACCTTCTCACAACTCCCATTGCATGTGGAATATCTGATCTTGGGCAAACCATCACATACATAAAGCTGCCAACTATCGATGAATAAGAGACCTTGGACATGTATTATATCTCCTCATGTGTCTTGGGACACATTTCCTTAGTTAATTTGAAATGGTTGGCCAAATGTGTACTAATTGTTTTTGCATCTTGCATTCTAAACCTCTCCAACACCTTCTCTATGTACTCACCCTGAGACAATGTCAATTTGTGATTTTTCCCGTCTCTTGTTATTCTCATACCAAGGATTTTCTTTACAAAACCCAAATCCTTCATTGCAAATGAATTAGATAATTTCTTTTTGAGCACATTTATATCCTACATATTAGACCCTGTAACAAGCATGTCATCTACATACAATAGAAAGATAATATAGCTTCCATTTTCTAGCCTTTTAAAATAGACACAGTGATCAGAATGACATCTACTATAACTTTGTTCATTCATAAACCTGTCAAACTTCAAATACCACTACCTTGGATCTTGCTTTAGGCCATACAATATCTTCTTCAACCTGCATACCAAATTTTCCTTCCCTTTGACCTTATATCCTTGTGGCTGCTGCATACACATGTCTTCCTCTAAATCCCCATGGAGAAAAGATGTTTTTACATCTAACTGTTCAAGATGCAAATATTCTACTGCCACAAGACTTAAAATAGTCCTAATTGAAGTTATCTTAACAACAAGAGAAAATATTTCATCAAAATATATACCTTTATTTTGTGCAAACCTCTTTACAACAAGTCTAACCTTGTACCGCTTTTTTCCATCTTCTTCCTTCAACTTGTAAACCCATTTATTCTACAATTCTCTTTTTCCTACAGGAAAATGAACCAAGTCCCAAGTCTGGTTATTTACCAAGGAAGTTTGAGGTACCTGTTGCTCCCGTTGCTGTACATTTTGATTTTCTGGTACCTTTGGAATTTCTTTTTCAGTGATCTCATCAAGCACCGTGTATTCTGGTTTTTCCTTTTCCTCTTTCTTTCCCTGTAATTGATCTTTGAACAATTCCTTCTCATTGAATATGACATCTCTACTCCTAATGATTTTGTGATTTTCATAATCCCATAAGAGATAACCAAAATCATTAACACCGTATCCAATAAATGTACTCTTCTTGGATTTTGCCTCAAGCTTTGTTCTATTTTCTTTATCAATATGGACAAATGCTTCACAACCAAAAGCCTTCAAAAAATAATAGTTTACCTTTTTACCTGTCCATGCCTCCTCTGGAATTCCACCATCCAAAGTAAACAACAATATCTGCAACATTTTCCCATAAATGTAAGGGAAACCCAACATACAATATCATACTCCTTTCACGCTCCATGATTGTCCTACACATCCTTTCTGACACACCATTTTCTTTTGGTGTTCCTGGAATCGTTTTCTCTCTACAAATCCCATGGTATGAAAAATAAACATCAAACCCCTTGTTGCAATATTCACCTCCATTGTTTGATTTGAGACGATTTAAACTTTTTCCTGTCTCATTCTCAACCAAAGATTTCTATTTCTTAAAAGTATGAATAACATCAAATTTTTGTCGAATGTAATAAACCCAAGTTTTTCTAGTTGCATCATCAATAAAAGTAACATAATAACGAGAGCCACCAAGAGATGATACCTAAGTGAGTCCCCATACATCTGTATCGACAAGATCTAACCTTTCACTCTTGTTTTCTTTTCTGACTCTGAGAAATATAACTCTTTTTTGTTTCCCATAAACATAATGCTCACAAAAATCCAAATCAATTTGTTTAAGATCTGACAACAAATTTCTTTTGTGTAGTATTTGCATACCCTTCTCACTCATGTGTCCAAGCCTATGATTCCACAGTGTTGTATCCACTCCTGTAGAAGCTAAAGAGATAGAAGAATCAATATTACCAGTACATAAATACAATGTACCTACCTTCTCTCCTTTTGCTATCACCAATGATCCTTTGGTGACCTTCCACGCCTTATCTGTAAATATAGATATACAACCTTCACTTGCCAAATTCTGAGTTAAAATTAGACTTTTCCTTAGATCTAGAACATGTCTTACCTCTTTCAAAAACCATTGGTTTATATTCTTTTTATTTATTTGTACCTTTCCCATTCCAACAATTTTTCATGGAGCATCATCACCCAAATGAACATTTCCAAAATCACCTTGAAAATAATATAAAAAATGTTTCCTAAGTGTTGTGGCATGAAATGAAGCACCTGAATCTACTACCTAAGACTCAAAAATATTATCTATAGAAAGAATCAAAGCATATTGTAACACATCACCTGTTACATTTGCTTCCTGATTTTTCTCTTATTGTCCATCTCTTTGTTTCTTTGGAGCTCTGTAGTCTTTCTTCAGATGTCCTTTCTTTCCACAATTCCAACACTCTATTTTTCTTAGTTTGGATTTCGATCTTCCATTCCTAGAATTCTTGCAGTTCCCTAGGCCCTTTCCTCTATCCTTTTGTCGTCCCCCATTCTCCATGTTTAACACATTACCTAATGTCTCACCTATGCTTTTCCGTCACATTTCCTCGCTATGGATAACACCAATTACATAATTAAATTTTAGAGTGTTTGAACCAAAGACAAAGTTACTTATAGCCATGACCAAGCCTTTCCATCTTTCTGGCAATGACCACACAATTAGAAGATCCATGACCTCATCATCAAATTCCACCTTCTGACATCTTCATATTAAATAATCACTTCATTAGAAATACCTTATTGAACGCTGAGGGTTTTTCATACAGTTTAGAAAATGCATCCATCAGTTCCCTCGTTGTCTTTTCTTTTGAAATATTGAAAGCCACTGACGCTTCCAGGATCAACCATATCATTCTCAGTACCTTTCTGTCGAGAACCTCCCATTCTTCATCCTTCATGGCCACCAACTTCTTTACTATTTCTCCCAATGATAGGAATAGATACTTCTGATATAAATAATCTTCCATCTACATCTTACATAACTAATAGTTTTGGTCGTTAAATTTGTTGACCCTAAAATTTCTATCTTCAGCCATTGCTCCCACTCAAACTAGGAACCCTATTTTCCCATGAGTTACCTTTCACTTTGATACCACTTGTTAGAAAAACAGGATCACAGAGTAATAAAATAAAACAAATATTGAAATAAAACACATAATATATACAAATATACAATAGAGACACATATATACGCGGTTCACCTAGTGTGGGCTACCTCCACCAGAGAAATTTCCAGGTCCTTCATTTTTATTATCCAGCAAAATTAAGGGATACAACCTACAACACACCCACTGTAACTTCCTCTTCTTTGTCTCACAGTCTCCTCTCTCATAATACAATATTCGTGATAATACACAATCACAATACAATTCCATCATAAAAGAGAGATGCCTTCTAGAAAAAAAATCCCTAAAATAACTTCTACCATCAAATATGTGACCTTATAATGAAAGGTCCATATTGAATATGAAATTATAATATTATACAAGGAAAATTTTCCAAAATTTTTGCTTCGGGGCACTACCCCCCAATCTCCCGCTAGGCGGGGGGCTACAAAAATTGTCATCGCTCCCCCTGGACCCCCTTGGTGACTGTTGTGGGAGGAAAGACACCCCATCCCCCATTAGGGAATGACATCCAAGAACGACTGAAACACACCTCTAAATCAGGAAGATAATCAGGCTCCACAACCAACACCCCTGAGTTTGTTCTTTTGCATGTCCTCATGCAAACAATTTTTTTGACAAAATCATGTTCCTTCCTCTTGTCTAAATATCACTTGCTACCCTAAGTAGGACATCCACATTTGATGTAGATGTATTATTGTATTTCCTCTATTGTCTTCTTGATATCCAATTTAAATTATTTTTCCTTTTTCCTAATAAAAAGGGGTGTCCAAAGCATCTCCTCCATAGCTTTATTCTTAAACGATTTCTCTCCTGATTTTGTAAATCGTGTAACTTGTGAAATTAAGTGCTTTGAAATGTGGAAAGTTAGATTACCTATATGTTCTTGTTCCCCATCAAAATTTTCGGAAAATAGTCTTGTAACCTCTTTGTTGTATCTGTTGTTCCTGAGATTACACTTAAGGATCAAAAGGGTAATATCAATGCATCATAAATATAAAGGAAAGTTATGCAAGGTGTTTTTTATTCTGTTAGTTATATAAGAATTAATCCTCAAATGAAAATAGTGACAAAACATGACAGAGGCCGTAATTTTTCGTCTGAGTTGATTTATTAAATCAAATGGTGTGGGGGAAATTTACAAAACGGTTAAACAAAACGAATGATCAATGCAAGATGAATATTACCTTGTTCACAATAGAAGAAATTAAAGAATGCACCCTTGAAAGGATATGAGATACAATAGTCCAAGTAGCTCACAGGTCTTGTATTTACTTATAGAAAATACAAAGGAAACATTTCTTGCTTATAAAATCACTGATAAAATGTGACTACAATAGTAGTGGTACTAAATTGCAATCACTCACTTATCGAGGAATAACATAGAGGAAACTAGAAATATGGAATATAAGAGGAAAACATAACTCAAACTGCACAAAAATTGGAATCCATGTTTGCACTTGTATTAATTCTCACAAAAGGAGAGTTCTCTCTATTACATTCGGCAAGAAGCAACCCATGTTAAGTCTTCAAACTATGTATTTATACAAAAATGATCTCAACCCTAGGTGGTTGGAATTCTCATAATTCAAAAACAATAAATATTACAATTTGTAAAATTTGAAAAGTTTCATCTGCATCTTCTTTGTCCCTTCGCCTGCTGGTAGAGACGTTTCTTCTTCTTTTCCTCCATCTCAGGAACAAATTGCCTCTAATCATGACCTATGTAAATGGCATGCACACATTGTCTCATTTGTTCCCATATGTGATGGATTTTCCTTGCTCGACACAATGAACACATCTTCCTACCAACTGCACCACCAACCTAGAAGGGTTTGTTGTGTCATTCGCCTCAAAAGTATATAAATTATTATCTATGTAAGGCAGCCTATATTCCATTCTCCTGGATTGTAAATATATGGACTGTAGTCATCGACTAGGATTGACTATCCACTTATTAATCTGGGTGATATCAATTTGTTTCAGTTGCAAAATTTCACCCCAAGCTTTTTCCATGTTTGTCTTGAAATTGAGTTGATTTTTTGCTATATCAACTTGCCCCAGGACTTCAGAGATATTATCTCTTTCGATGTCCAACGACTCTTTGTCGAGTGAATAAAATGTTTCTTCACAAGCTTTCTTCGCTTCCTTGGCTAGTCTTTTACTCTCAACTATGTTGGCTTCCCAGGTTTTCAGTATTATATCACCTCGAGTTTGTTCTAAAAGAGACAATCTAGTGGCCTTGGCTATTTCATTATTTGTTGCTGATAAAACGACCTCCTAGAATGTAACTCGAGCTGTAGTGGCCTCTCTCTCATTTATGCAAATGTTAGTTAAAGAATGGTCTACCACCCGATAATATTTTTGAACAATTTCTACTTTATAAAAAGTCTTTTCTAGATTGATTCCAGCTTCTCATGCACCTCCAAGGCCTGGGCTTGGAAAACCTCCATATCCACTACCATGTTCTCAGTCAAGATTATTTTATATTTCATTTGTTTGACCAACTCTCCCTGTTGAATGGCTAGTTATCTACTTGCCTGTGAAGTTTTATGCATTTCATCAAGACTGATTTTTAGTTGTTGAATTTACTTTCTATCATAGACTTTGATCTGCTCAAAACCCTTATTCATCTCATTTATCACACTCTATTCCATAGTATTTATTTGGTTTTGCAACTGTTTCACCAACAGATCCTTCTTCTTCAGTTGTTCTGTTAGACTCCCAACTGAACATTGATTTTCTGTGGAAAAAGCTCCCAATGTGCCTGCCAGTTCCATAGAAAATTCTGCCTCCTCTAAGGCCTGACCATCATATAGCACTCTGTGTCTCTTGACAGTTGAACCCCCCTTTTGGTGCATTTATATTTTTACTAAAACCCTCCTCTTATTGCTGTAGAACAATTCGTAAGGGGGCATTTCTTCAACTAAAATAGGAGTGAGATCCTCTATAAAAACGACTTTGTTATTCAGGTTCCCCCTACTGGATTGTAAAGGAGTGACCGATTTGATAGGGATGCATATCTCAATGAATCGTTGTTGTTATAATGTTTTAGTAGTTGGCTTATCTGGTGTAGATAACGATGCATCCTGTCCTTTTTTAATCAAAGCCGCAGCTTGACCTTTAGTTTGATCATGAGGTGGATTTGATGATGTAGTATTTTCTTTCTATGTCAAAACCTCTGTTTTCTATAATTTTTTGTGAACGTCTCGTCCAATGGAACTTCCTATTTCTAACTTCTGGGTCATAACTTCCTGTGTGGCTAGAGATGTCTGGGCTTCTCCCTGTAAGACTTTAGGCAAAACATTTCTTTCGTGTCTTTGAAAATTATAGAACTCTGCTAATTTGTTTGGAGCCAGAGTTTGGACTCGGCTCAATACTTCCTTATAAGATCTTGCTCCTCGAAATATCTCATCCTGTAGGGAATATTCATGCTCGTATCTCTTGAGATTGTAAATATCCATGTGATTTCCCACGATCTTTGGGGATCATGTTTCTTGAATTCAATATTTACAAGCTTAATGTCCTCCAGGGCCACGACCTCTACCTTTGAGTGGTCGAAATCTAACAGTGAGAAAGTACCAAACTTCAAAGGAAAGGCGGGCCACACTTTTTTCTGCACTGCCTTTAGTTATTTACTGATTCCCCCTAGTACCGTTTGATGTGATACCTCTCTGCACACCAATCGATCCGACATAAACTTTGGTAAGGCATGCAGAGGGACAGAACATCCAAAAACCCTAATATAAGAGTAATGCTCTTCAATGTACCAATCTGCTATTTTTCCCAGGTTGGTCACTGTCGGAAATCCTGGGAGGTGGCCACCCGTATATAGCAATATGCATCAACACCACCATGTAGTTGCAGATTTCATAGAAGAAATCTTTTTCTTTATCCTCCCACAACTTGGAATGATATAAGTGTATTGGTTCAACTCTGGTTAGAGTCCAGCTCCATCCCATCAAAGGAAATGACGTCATGAAACAAACAACATCCATAATGTACGCATACATGTAAAATTGGGCACGTTTCCCTTTGTCTTTCAATGATTGATATTATGTGATTTCCCTGACCAAATTGTTAGATAATATTTTGGCCCAATCGAAGGAATACCCCTCTGCTATTGTATGCATGATTGGTACCCATGGTAATAATAAATGAGCACATTTTCCCTTCCCGAACAATTAACATAACATCATGTGAGTTTCTAATGAGGAAACAACATATACGCCATGGGTGTTTGCTCTAAATTTCTCAGGATGTGAGCACCAATCCTTGATCAAGTCAGGTAAGTTCTTTCCATATTGCGCGCATTCTTTTTTGTCGAAATCCATTAGGAAAGTGGCATTATAATGTAATTTGGAACTGGAGATAATTTGTACATTACCTAGAAATTCTCTGGTCGGAAGGACCCAACTGCAACCTTTTGTGAATTGCAGATACTTTTGGTCGAGAGGTCGACATTCTCTAGCACCCAACCAATCATATCATTACAAGGCATGAGCCTAGGTCGCGGTGTTATTTTATGCAACTCTGATTGAGAAACATATTTGTATTTCGTAGCCCGGGTTTCAGTCACCTCGTCGCCTGAATCATTTGGGCAGTTTACCAACTCGTATTGAAGAATAACAAACACCTACATCTAGGTTTTTACGGTGTCTATGGTTATGGGTGAAGTGTCTGAGAGGATTTCCGTGTTCGGACTCAAGCTTTCACCGAACGTTTTAGCTATTTTCCATGGAGCCGTGATATCGCAAGCTCAGAACTCTATTACATGTTACAGGAAATGCGCAAACTTCTTATCTTTCTCAAACTTGTTGTTCTGTGAAAATGCAAATGGAATTGAAACTTCAATATATTTCTCACCTTAAGAGTATTAATTTACGCATACCTTCACTGACAACGTATTTGTTAACTTTAATGAAAAATCTAGGCTGTGATCTGTGATGTTAATTGAAATCATTGTCGTAGATCCATTATTAATGCTATAAATTTTTGGTGGTTCATGATCGGGAGGTTGCATAGATGAAATTTGAATTTACCCGAACTACGATTCCACGGAAAATTAACACGAGATAATGGTGTTTAACCCGTTAACTAATCATTCTTAACCTTAATTCTTTTTGGGATTTCGGACCTTGGGATATCTAATAATATCTCGATATATGATCTCCGAAACACAAAATCACACAGGGATTAATTATTCACTAATTCGTTTTAATCTATAATTAACCTTTCTTAACGCTTAAGCATTTCAGGAGTTCGGGCTTCAAGAATTTGGAATATGATGGAATGACGAATATTCGAACTTCAGATGCACGAAGCCATTATTTAACTTTTAATTGAATTTTAGATTTTAGGTATTTATCGTTCATGTATCGGAAAAATTAACTTTATTACCGTTTCGACATGCCACTACGAGTAATGATGTGTCAAATCCTAGAGGGGTACACGTGTATCGTGACTAGGATTCTTCTAACACTTTTTCGATATTGCGACTTTGGAGTTGCTACATGATGAAATGCCTGAAGCATGAAACTCCGAAACCTAAAACTCCAAAGAAGTCTCTAGAGGCTTGACCTTTATAACAACCAGGCGGCTCCAAAACATTCGGGAAAAAGGGGAAACGTTCGATCGATGGGAGAAAGCAATCGATGACAGACCTTGTGCATGCATTAAGGTTTAAAATAAGAAAGATTTATCTTTTGGAAATTGGCTCCTAAGTTAAAGTGAAAGGATAGGATAAAGATTTAGGTTTATAATTTTAAAAGTGTTCCAACATAGGCTCCATCTGGGGATCACGTCTCCCTGCGAGGCATGGAAGAACAATAGACTAAGTGCCTTTATTGGGTTAATGGAGTCATCATTGGGTTTCTGGTAAACACCTTTGAGAAATCATACAAAAGGATAATAGACTTCAGCTACATATCAAAAAACTTTCAAAAACTTGATCGTTCACGAATCTCTAGTTTAGGCTATTAATATATTTCTTTTTCCTGAAACTGATTTTAGGTTTGTTTAAGATAGTCAAAACAACTTTAATCAATTTATCAGACTCTGGTTGATTTTGTTCACATCAAGGCAAAGAAAATTTTAGCAATTTAATTAGGGGATCCCTTGTTAGCTTAGAGTGTAAATCTTTGTCGAAAAGAGAACTAGCTACCAGGGCGCATTACATACATGTATAACAACCTTGCAGATATCATAGACATTGCTTCACTGCTAGCGAGCATGTTCAGTACCCCGATGAAGTTATCTACGTTTCCCATTGAATTTTCTTTCACAAATTCAATTTGCACTTTGCTGAGATGAGGGAAATCATTTAAATGAATGACAAAATGGGGGCAACTGAGTTTCAAATTTCCTTTCACCATTTGTCTTGGACCGGATGGGGGCAATCAGATTAAGAATTTCCTTTCACCATCCGTCTTATATTTTAATATTTATGAAGTGGGGGCAATCAATTTGTATACATCATACAAGGGATGATATTTTTTTATAATTTAGCAATGAAGGTATGTCAACTCACTTTGATTTACTCTGGGCTAATCCTCTCATGACCTTCAAAACACCTTTGCCTACAAGGAAGTTATCATAGGGGGATTTTAATTTCCAGGGACTTTCCTTGAGAGAAACAAATTAGTTTAAAATCTGATAGAAGGGCTAAAGTAGTCAGGATTATCCTAGACATACTTTCTCTCAGTTAAAATCAGAGGAATCATAAAATTTTCGCCTATTCTCGTTTTGAAGGTCTAGTTTTTTAGGCTTCCTGAGTCAAGGCAAACTATGTCTTTCTGTGGAGATTTAAGATCAAGAAGTGCAAATAAGGATAGAACAAAAGCTTTCAGATACGATAGATGGAAACATAATGAAAAGTTAGAGGTTTTGAAAGGGATCTTATTTCCACTCGAACCTACTTCCTAATTAGCGAACTTTTCTTATTATTATTTTTTTATTTCGTATTATTTTCATTTGATTCGGAGACTCAATTTTTTTTGGTTTTTTATAATCTTTGATCAGGTGACCATTTTTATATGAGTACAACATTATTTATATTTTATAAAATTTCTTTCAGCATCTTGGTTTGAACAACAACGAGCATAGAATTTCATACCTTGGATTTCATTCGTATTCTCAAGAAAAACCATTATTAATTTATAACCTGTTTCATGAGAAAACTAATTGTTCTGAAACACAATGGTCGATTTCTGATACATCTTTATCCCTTGACTATTGGTAAGTGTTCTATCTGAAAATAAACATGAGAAATGCCAGAACCCTTGCAGAAAAAGAAAGGTGTGTGTTACTTGTTTTTATATCTCATTTTTTTATGAAATCAACAAAACTGGTCTTATCTACAGTAAAAGTAAAAACTTACCAAAGAAACGAAAAACCATAAATCAAAACAAGAAAATCAAACCTGTAAGTACAATGGTGATTTGGAATCTGATTATTGCATGAAGTGTTTCAAGTAATGCCTGTTGATGGGGGTGTTAAGGACTTTCCCATCAAGGTTTTCTAATAAGAATGAATTATTTCCCTTGGAAGCTACGATCCTGAAAGGCCCACAACAAATGTGATCAAACTTGACATGATTTCTAGCGTCTTCTTTCCTAGCATCCCATTTCAAAACTAGATCTTCAGGAAGAAAATCCCTATTTTTAGATTTTTTGTCAAATAAGGCTTTCATATTATCTTGATATATTTGAAGTTCCTCATCCACCTCAGCCCTATTTTGCTAGACCTCAACTAACTGGTTTATTCTTTTGGTAACATCATTTGACTCTTCCTTCACGTCTTGCCAAAGATTCATCATGGGCAGAGCGAGATTTATGGGGAGGACCATGCCAGTGCCGTATACCATTTGGAAAGGATACATTCCAATCGATTTCTTAGTGCCAATCCGATTTTCCCACAAAGCATATTTCAAATGAACATGCTAGGATTTCTTGTTTTCAATCAACACCTTTTTTATTATGGAAATTAGGCTCTTATTTGATGACTCAACTAATTTGTTTCCCTGAGGATAGTAGGCTGTGGAATTACCTAGTACGATGTTGTACTTTTGACAAAAACTCACCATCTCCATGGATTTGAAAGCTTGGGCATTATCCATGGCTATCTCCCAGGGACAGTCGAATCTTGAAAAAATGTTTTCTTCTGAGAAATTTATCACCACTGAATCTGTAGCATTTCATGTTAGAATGGCCTCTACCCATTGAGTGAAATAATCTGTTGCGGTTAGAATCCATTTATGTTGTGCACTAGAGTGTGGATGGTTTTCTTCGATAAAATCTAGACCTCATTGTTGAAATGGAGCTTCTGTCTTGACTGGGATCAAGGGTAGTGCGAGAAGCTTTTGTTTACCCGAGAATAATTAACAAGAATTACAGGCTCTAAATTTAGTATTCACGCCTATAAATAACTTCGGCCAATAGTATCCAACTCTCAGGATTTTATAGGCCGTTTCCCTCCAGGTGTGGTGTCCTACACACACTCCTTCATGAAACTCATTTATAACATTCTCCGTTTCATATTTTACGAGGCACCTTAGTAAAAATCCCAAGGGATGTTTCCAATACAATTGATTGTCAACGATGAAATATTTTACCGCGTGCAACTTCAATGTTCTCACCTTAGAAGGAGTCATATCACTTGGGCACTGAAGAGTCAGGAGGTGTGAAACTATGTCACCATACCAAGAAGAGGTGGAAAATGTTTCTTGGATCTGGGTTGTAGGTGTCTGATCATTGAATTCTTCTATATCCGGAAGTGCTCCGTAAGATTGTAGATGATTTATCCCGAGTGCTCTGAAATTCGATTTGGATAATAGCTTAGCCAGGCCTCGACCTTTGAAGAGTTTAGTTGGTTTTAACTCAAGATCGAATTCCTGAATCTTGGCTAACCATCGACCCCTTCTTCCGTCACTATCAGGTTGAACCAATATGTCTTTGACAAAGCTAGTTGGTACGCATGGAATTATTTTGGAATGCAACATGTAAGTCCTGAAAGCTTTGAGGGCCTTCACCGTAGCGTATGCCTGTTTTTCCAATATATCATATTTCAACTCGGTGTCTCTGAGGCTTTTACTAAAAAATTCTATCGGCTGCTCGAAACCTTCATCATTCTTCTATAAGAGCATGACTGCAATAGTATGATCAGACGAAAATGAAAATATCGAGAACTCTTTCATGTAGTCTGGGCTAGCCAACATCGGTGCTTCTCCTATTACCTTCATGATGCATTCGAAAGATTCTTTAGCCTCAGTTGTCCATTTGACCTCACTGTCTTTTTTCTGCATATCTATAATAAATTTAACAATTTCAATGAAATTTGGAATGAATCTTCTTAAAAAAATTATTTTTCCTAAAAAAGACCGAATTTCCTTTTTGTTTCTAGGAATATTGATTGTATCTATAGCTTCAAACCTTTTTGGATCAATTTTGATTCCTTCTCTAGATACTATATGGCCTAAGAGTTTACCTTATTGCATTGCAAAATGGGATTTCTTAGGGCTGAGTGACAAACCAAATTTTCTACATTTTTCGAATATCTGTTTCAGGTGTATCAAGTGCTCTACATCTGAGTTAGAAAAAATAGTTAAATCATTGAGATAAATAATGAAAAACTTATCTCTCTCACTGACAAAGGCTATGTCCATTTCTCATTGAAAGGTGGCCCCTGCGTTCATCAGACCAAATGGAGTTTTTTCGTACATGAAAGTACCCCATGGGGTGGTAAACATAGTTTTCTCTTTGTCATCTTCGTGGACTGCAATTCGATTTTAACCTGAAAATCCATCAATCATAGGAATTCGGTTAGCCCCGACCACTTTTTCCAAAATGTGATCCATTTTAGGAAGAGGATAATTGTCTTTAAGGGATTATCTGTTTAGGTTGTTGAAATCCATGCAGAGTCTGATTTCACCATTCTTCTTCCTCACTAGAACTAAATTAGCTACCCACTTGGAATACCTGAGTGGAACAATAATATTTGCATCCAGGATATTTTTTACCTCCCTTTCTATTATAGGAAAGAGTATAGGGTTTATCTATCTGAGCTTCTGCCTAGAAGGATTGATGCCCAATTTCAAAAGGATTTTATGTTCAATGACAATGGTATCATAAGTCTTTAGTTCGTTGTAAGACAAAGCGAAGACACATTTGTACTGTTTTAGTAACTCAAGATATTTACTTTTCGTTTCGGGTGGAAGGTATTTAGATATTTTAACCAGTTTAGGTTTTTTCTTAATGCCTATATCACAATATTCAACCTCTTCAGGATATGGTTGCAAGGTAGACTTTAGGGGTATGTCATCCTGATCAAATAATCTCTCTAACAGAATTAGACCCTTAGGAATATGATTGTTTTTTAACACCAACATGCGGTGGTTAGCAATATTATCCTGGAACTTTTGAGGATCTTCATCTTCGTGCATGATCCAAGTAGGGTCATTTTGATTTTCCTGGTCGATGTGTGTTTCAGCAAATTCATCCACCATTTCTAGAAACTGCTTGATCTGCTCATAGTCTTCAAAGACCTTCCAGTGTTGAACATTGTTTGGTATTTACGGTCCGTGCCTCATTTCTATGTGATACTTTAGCTTCAATATGGTAGGTCGCATAAAAGTAGCAACCGCTTTTGTTAGGGAGTCAACTTGTTGATTTTCGGCCCTGGGAATATGATGAATATTAAACGATGAGAAAAAAAATTCTATCAAATCCCAGGCACAGTTCTTGTATGACCTTAGCCTTGGATGTTTGGCTTGATATTGTTGCTTGATCTGTTTTACAATTAATTCAGCATCACCGTAAACTATGAGATTTTCGATTTTCAATTTCCTGGCAACCTCTAATCCTAAGACAAGAGCTTCATATTCACATACTCTATTGGTATAGTCAATATCCCAATGTAACCTGTATGAGAAAGGAATCATGAATTCATCTCTGGGTGCCACAAAAAACACCCGAACCCTTGCTCCTTCCTAAGACGAAGCACCATCAAAAAACATTTTCCAAACTCCTATACTATTTACATTTTTGTTTGTTTTTTCTATTTTTTCGTTTTCTTCTTCTGTACCATTTTATTTTGTACATTTGTCAAAACCATCATCAACCGATAATATAAATTTTCCTAGATCCTGATCTGTGACATAAACTGGATAATTATTTGGGTTCTGTGGGTCACTTACGATATATGCCGATCTTGTCTCTCTGTATAGACGAGTGAACTGTCCACCGAAAATTGGGATCGTGGCATACATCATATCCAGTTGAAACTATCCTCCAGGTTTGGCACCCCAAGACCTGGATAACAACATGCCATACTTCACGGGAACATCAACAACGACTACATCCACGAGAATTCTCTTCACAGGGATCTGTGCAAGATTAACCACCAAATCGTTTATCATACCAAGACACTTAACCTTTCTTGAATCAAAAGAATATAGATATCGGTATGGTCTAGTAACCTCGAGACCCATTTTTTCCATAATAACTTCGGGAATTAAGTTGCGGGAGGATCCAGAATCCAACATAAAGTTATGGAGTAGGTGATCATGCACAATCAACGTAATATAAAAAAGAGCAACATGGTCTTTAGCATTTTCGATATGCGGACCAAAAATTATGGCAGGTCTGTCATCTTCTAGATTAATAACATCCACATGACTTTCAACATCTGAGAAATTTATCATCTTGGCATTTTGCTTTCTATACATTGGATTTTTTGCTAATTCGACCAGGGGCATGAGAATTTTGATCTTATCAATTTCATTTTCCAGATTGAAACTTCCAATCGTCTTTTCGACCTCTCTGGTTGGGATCTTTGTTTCTCTTTTTTCTAGTTTATTGGTTTGCATTGCTTTTGTTTCGTCTGTCTTTGTTTCGACATCTTGATTTTTAACTTTTTTTGTTTTGGAATCTTGCATTTCAATGGATGGTTGAGCTGCATCATTTGTTTTGCTTCTCGACAAGATCTTATTCAGTGGAGCAATCATAGCATTTTTATCTCTAGGCCTTAAATTATATTTGTGTTGAAGCTCGACCATTATGGAGTCAACGATTCCTTGATGATTGGACTCTCCCATATTATTTTAACTTTTCTTATTTCCAGACAGTTTTTCTTGATCTAAAGGCCTTTTGTAATCTTGTCTGGTTAGGTGAGGTTCTTGGTCGTTATCATTGAGGTTTTTTATATCTTCACATAATCCCTCATCGTCTTGTACATCATCACTTTGCATAAAGTTTTATGTTTTAAAAGGAGCTTTGATTTTTTGATCCTCATTTTTTACTGGTCTCTGTTGGATCTGGGGATTGGGATTCCTTTTGAAATCTCTCCTAGAAAAAGGATCAGATTTAGCTTGTTCTATTTCCATTCTAGAGATTTTGTTTGATAACTCTTTGATTATATTATCCATGTCATCCATTTTGTCCTTTGTGGACTTCCTAGATCTAGAAGTTCCAGTTTGTTCCCTGAATAGTTTAGCTTCTTTGATTCCTGTCTCGACCTTTGATTTTATTTTACTTGTTTCCATCATGTTTGACTCAATTTCGATGGCATTGTTTTGCATTCTTGTGAGGTCAACAGATCTCCTTTCCCTCAAAAGTAGGGAAAAGTCGGGCTCGAAAGCCCCTACAAAAGTCACCTTAGTTGTGGGTTGTGAGGGTTTGAATTCTATTGGGATCTTATGATAGATTTTATTAAACCTTTGGGTGAATTCTAGGACTGACTTGGAAGTCTTTTTCATTAGAGCCCCAAATTTCGTCAGATAGTACAAGTGATCTTTCTTCTCTCCCCACTCCCTTAAAAAGGCGTTTTCTAGCATGTCATAAGATGCTATAGAACCTACCAGGATCCCTTGAAACTAGAGTCTTACTTGTCTTTCAAAATCTTGCACCAAAAGTCTCGAGTAAACATCCTCATAATCAATGTCGAGGATATCAACGAATTGGTAAAAACAATTTATGTACTCTGTAGCAGTTAAATCCCCTTCTCCCATGAATTTCGATAAGTTCTTCATATAATTTTATGGTAAATCATGAAGGACAGGGGGAAGGACTAAAGGAGCGTATCTGATCGCCACTTTGGAAAAAATCCTAGGGGGCGGAGGTGGTGGTCCTTGAATTCCTCCTCCTCCAGCATCACCTCCGGTGCCATATCCTCCAACAACAACCATTTGATGTTGAGGGGATGAACTTTGGGATTTAAAGAGAGGGTTTTCGTAAACTGCTAGGGACTGAAACGATGATTGTTCAACTTCCTTAGGATATAGTGGAGAAAAAACTGGAAACTGATTGTTATAAGGTGTGAAGTCTAGAAGAGGAGGGAGCGGGAAACATGGACTGGCTTCTTTAGACTTACAAGATGTATATATAGGTGAACCAGCAGGGGATGAATCTAGGTATAAGGTGTGCTCGAGATTTTTGAGAACATAAAACTTGGTTTTAGGTGAGGATGGGGTAGACAGAGAAGTAAGGATAGCAGGTATAGAAGAGGATCCTTTATTCAGACCATTATAAGTATCAGATGGGTCAATCTCAGTCTTTATTGCGATTTCTCTAGTTGAGGCCTTTGCAGAAAGTGTTTGTTCAAAAAATTCTTTAGGAGCTGATATTTCGACCTGAATATTAGTATTGACTTGAGTTATCTTGGGTTGGTACTTCTTACCTTAAGATGAGGTAGTAGACTCGAGGTATCCCTTGGGCTTTAACAACTTTTTAGGATCAGATGGGAGCGTAGTCTACTGGTCATCTGGGTTCTTCTTGGTATTATTCTACCGAATGCCAGTTTATCTATAATGGAGTTTCCAAGTGAAAGATAAAATTAGCCTTATTAATGTATTCAATGATCAATCTTTGTTCACTATCAAAGAGAGAAAATTACCATGTCGTTCTCTTAGGGAAAAATAACTTCGTTTCTCCGTCCCCGACAACAGTGCCAAAAAGATGTTGTTCCTGAGATTACACTTAAGGCCCAAAAGGGTAATGTCAAGGCATCATAAATATAAAGGAAAGTTTTGAAAGGTGTTTTTTCTTCTGTTAGTTATATAAGAATTAATCCTCAAATGAAAATAATGATAGAACATGACAAAGATCATAATTTGTTGTCTGGGTCGATTTATAAAATCAAATGGTGTGAGGGGAGTTTACAAAACTGTTAAACAAAATGAAGCATCAATGCAAGATGAATCTTACCTTGTTCATAGTAGAAGAAATTAAAGAATGTGCCCTTGAAAGGATATGAGATACAATAATCCAGGTAGCTCACAGGTCTTGTATTTACTTATAGAAAATACAAAGGAAAAATTTATTGCTTATCAAACAACCGATAAAATGTGACTACAATAGTAGTGGTACTAAATTTCAATCACTCACTTATCAAGGAATAACATAGGGGAAACTATAAATATGGAATACAAGAGGAAAACATAACTCAAATTGCACAAAAATTGGAATCCCTATCTGCACTTGTATTAATTCTCACAAAAGTGTAAATGTGTTGAACCTGCACAGAATAGATCTAGCTAAACAATAATACATACATTTGCAGAGAGAATTGGAAAAAGAAGAATAAGGAGAGAAAGAATGGAAGAATTCTCATTAACCATTGTGAATAATGAATAATTTACACATGATATACTCTGTATATCTCAATGAGTTCGACTTGAGGTGAACCAATGTGCCATAGTGGTGGTATAGAGTGATCTAGACACACACCAACAGTTACGGTAGTGAACTGCCACTTATTCTAGTCTCTCAGGCAGTTACGGGAGTGAACTGCCACCTAGTTGAGTTAACTAGTCAACTAGTCTTCAATTAACTGACTGAACAAAGAGTAGTGAGGAGTTAACTCATGGAATCAAGGCTAATGCACCACTTTGGTGATGATACCAAGGCAAGGTCGAATTAGCATGGTGATGATCCCAATGTTGCATGGTGATGATCCCAATGCAACATCTAAACTCAACTCAACTAGTCAAACTGAAGTGTCAATTGAAAGAGAATATTATCCAGGTAGAATATTCTCTCCTAAAATATAAGAGATTGGATAATGACTAATTATGACTAATAAACAAGAGTGGAACAATGCATTGATCACTCGGATGCATAGCTCTGATTTTAGGGTTCGCTCGTAGCCGCCTCCATGGCTTCTCAGGGAGGAGGGGAGCGGTCGCCCCCTCCCTCTCCTGCCACCTCCTTTCGAAAGCTCGTCACAGCCTGTAGTAAGAATATTCCACCTTCAAAACCCCCAAGCTTCATAAAGAATCTAGACGTCGTCCTATAGATTGACCTTCCCCCTGATCACCCAATGAAGGTCGCAATTTCCCTTTCAGAATGAGGCCTGGTAGGTCAATTCATGGGACTCTGACCCTCAGCCAGAACCACAGACAACTGGATCCAAAGGAACTGGAGGTCGTTGATAACAAATAGTGTAACGTGCTATGCGGTTGGGAGAGGATATTTTATCTTCAAATTCATCTCCCAGGAGGAAAAATATCTAATCTTTAGAAATGGACCGTACTTCATGGGCACTCAAGGGATCTACTTGAATCCCTGGACCCCAAGCTTTGATTCAGCCTCAGAAGTGACCAAAGACGTCCCCGTCTGGGTTAGACTCCCGAATCTGCCAATACACTGCTGGAATCCCTCTTCGCTTCAAGCAATCGGAAATGGATTGGGACATTACATCGATAGAGCGGACCCGAAAGACCAATACTCCTGCGCAAGGATCTTTGTGGAAGTAGATCTGGAGGTAGGGCTACCAGAAGCGATAAAACTAAAAGTTGGGGATTGGAAACACTTCCAAATGCTTGATTATGAAAAACTCCTGTTGAAATGTAGAGGTTGTTATGAATACGACCATTTCCAAATAAACTTCCCAAAAAACCTCAATATAGAGAAAGCAGGGGATGAAGGCTGGCAACAGGCTCAGAAAGGGAAACCCAAAACAAATGGACCAAGAAGCAAAAATATAGCCCCAACGCAAGCCAAGGATCCAGGAAGCAAAGAGAAGGAGAATAACTTCAATATCTTGGCTCGGGGAACTGGCAATGAGACAACATAACCAAGTAAAGATGCCCAAGTGGAAGAAACAAGAGGAAACCAGACCCATGAAGACAGAGGAAATCAATTGATGACAAAAGAAGAGGAGAAAAACAAATCCCCCCAAAGGATGGAAGCAAGTCAAGGCACAGAGGAAGGGGAGATCTCGTCAAGCAATGACTCAGAAGGCGCAAGCGAAGCTTGGGCCACCCCAAAGAAAACAAGAAGAGGCAGAAAAACCAAAAAAGCAGAAAGAGACCAAGAAACCTACAAAGACGTCCTAAAAGGTTCACAACCAACTATCAAGAAACTGATCAGCGTTCGAAAAACAAGAAAGCTATCCAAAGCCTCCCAAGAAGGCCATTCCTCCCCCCACGGTAATTGATGAATCTAACCTCCTGGAATTGTAGGGGTTTTGGTAGAAAAAGGAAAGAGGAAGCACTCAAAGATATTATCAAAGCTTCGAAAGAAGACATCCTACTCCTCAAGTAGACCAAGATGAGTCAACAAGACTCCCTCAAAGCTTCATTGAACGTGTGGAGAAACAACCAAGGAATAGCCGAAAACGCCAGAGGCGCCTCAGGAGGGCTCTGCACACAGTGGAACACCACCAAAATAGATATGATCAGCTCAAACACATGCATGCACTGGATTCACACCAAACTCCTCCACAAAGATTCAGGATATCTGGTAAGCCTCTTCAATATCTATGTACCGCAACATATAGAGGAAAAAAAACACTGCTGGGAAACCCTAGAAGACTTCTTACAACAAAATGAACTTGACAATATCATTTTAGGAGGGGATCTAAATGTAACCCTGACCCAGGAGGAAAAAAGAGGGGGAACCATCGTGAGAGACCCAAGTAGAGAATGGGTGTAAGACCTAATCTCAACCTGGGATCTAGTAGACATCAAACCTACCAAAGGCTTCTACACATGGACTAATAAAAGGGTAGGACTTAGGCATATTGCTGCCAGGCTAGATAGATTCCTCGTCCAAAGATCCTTCTTGTTACTTGGGCTCACAACCACCTTAGAGATCCTTCCTCATAGCGTTTTAGACCATAAGCCCATCCGCATAGAAATCAAGACCGACCAAGTCCATGGACCCATGCCTTTCAGATTTAACCCGACCTAGATCCAAGACAAAGACTTTCTTCTTCTTGTATCCAAATCTTGGACACGCATTGTCAAGGGCTCAACTTTTTATGTTTGGGAAGAGAAACTAAGAAGGCTAAAGACAACTCTAAAAACTTGGGCAAAGGGCCAAGAAAACCCAATCACCTCTCGCAAAGAAGCCCAAAAGCAACTCGAGAACCATCAACTGGAAATGGAAAACAAATAGATCACACAAGAGGGCTTGCAATACGAGGACCATCTTCAAAGACAATGGCACAAAGCCTGCAGAGAGGAAGAATGCTACTGGAGGAAAAAATCCAGAAGCCTCTGGCTGAAAGAAGGAGATAAAAATACAAGATACTTCCACAAGAAAGCGGAGGAAAGAAAGCACTATAAAGCAGTGACATAAATTCATGTTCAAAATAACATAATCTCAGATCCAGAAGGAATAAAACAAGCAGCCTTTGAAACCTTTGAAGCACTCTATTCAGAACCGCAAAGGACAGTCATAGACCCTCATTTGTACCCTCTCTCCATTATTCCAAACCTCATAAAGGAGGACATCAACATCAGGTTGATTAAGGAAGTAACGTAGCAGGAAATAAAGGAGGGTCTGGACCAAATGAACCCAGACAAGTCCCTAGGCCCGGACAGTTTCACTGCCAGATTCTATCAACAGTGTTGGGAAATAATAAAATCTGATCTCACCAAGATGATCCAGAAATCACAAACGAGCAACAATCTTGGCGGGAGCACAAACTTGACCTTCCTGGCTCTTATCCCGAAAGAGAAAGGAGCAGTCAACTTCAACCGCTTCATGCCAATCTCCCTCTGCAACACAAGCTACAAAGTCCTCACCAAAATTATAGCCAACCGAATCAAAACAATCCTCCCTCTTATCATCCCAGAAAACCAGGGAGGCTTCATCAAAGGCAGGCATATTGCAGATAACATCATCCTAGTTCAAGAGGCCCTTCACTCAAGCGTCCGGAGGAAAGACAAAGGTATGATAATAAAACTCGATCTTGCCAATGCCTTTGATAGAGTTAGACACAACTTTTTATTTGAAGTAATGAGAAAGTTTGGTTTCGATCCGTCTTTTGTAAAATGGATTAAAGCTTGTATAGGATCACCTTGGATAGCCTCCATGGTGAATGGAAGAGTAAAAAAGTTTTTCCAAGCCACCAGAGGCTTAAGGCAAGGGTGCCCCCTCTCGCCCCTCCTCTACGCAATCCAAGCTTCAGTTCCAAGCTATCAACTGGAAAATTCCCAAATTCAAAACAACCTTCAGGGGTTAAGAATAGCGCAAGGGGTGAAAGACATAAATCATGCATAATTTGTGGACGATACTCTGTTGTTGGGAGGTGCAAGCCCTATAATAGCAAATAAGTTTAAGGAGGAATTGGAAGCCTACGTTGCAGTCTCGGGAAGTGAAATAAGCTAGGCCAAAATCAAGGTTTATGGATGGAATATTACGCCAAATGAAATGATGGGAATTACTAGATTTATGGGGATGGAAGGGCATATCAACTGGGAGGTTTTCAAATACCTGGGAATCCCTATATTCAAATCTGCCCCAAGAGCCTCACATTGGAACCAACTGATTGACAATCTAAAAAATAAAATTTCCTCCTGGGGGGCGAACTGGCTAAATCTAGCAAGGAAAGTTGTCCTGATTAAAGCAATTCTGGCCAACATACCCATCTATCAGAGCTCATTGCTTTTAGCCCCTGCCTCCATAATTCAAAAAATTGAGGCACTGCAAAGACGGTTCCTTTGGGAAGGAGGAAAACAAACAAGAAGGAAAATGCATCTGATAAACTGGGAAAAAACCTCTAAACCTCTCTTGGAAGGTGACCTCAACTTCAAAAAAACCCAAGTTCATAACCTGGCCTTGGGGGCAAAGTTTCTCTGGATTATTGTCACCAGAAAACCAACTTGGAGCAAATTGGCACTATGGAAAAAATACGTTAGGGGGCCAAGGGAACGATGCATAGAATATCCGTGTAGGGAATCGAAGGGATCCCCTATATTTACCCTCTGCAAAAAGGCCATGCCCCACTTCAACCCTCAACTCACTTGGGCGCCACGAAATGGAAAGAAAATTAAAATTTGGCAAGATTCAATCATGGGAGACCCCCCCCTAGGGCTGAGATAGGACCTGCTGCACCTCAAAGACTGGATGGAAATTCAAAACATAAATTCTCTCTTTGACATCTCAATTTGGGGGATTGACAAGTACAAGACTTGGCAAGGGTGGGGAGTGGTCAATAGACCCCCCGAATTAGAAAGGGAATGGAGCATCCTAAAGCCCTATCTTAAGGGGAAATCCCCCCTCAAAAAAAAAGGAAAGGATGAAAGAGGCTGGGGAGGGAACTCCAAGCCCTACACCACAGCATAAGACTACCGTCTCACTATAAACATTCCCAACGTCCAGCCTAACCCGTCCATATGGAAATCAATTTGGCAGTCCAAGTCCATCCCAAAACTTGACATGTTTATCTGGACCCTTGCCCACAATAGCATCCAAATAGGGGGAAACCTCAAAAGAAAAGGATGGGAAGGCCCCTACAGATGTCCTCTTTGTCTACAAGCTGAAGAAACTACAGACCACTCCTTCTCAACTGTGACTACTCCAAAGAAGTCTGGAAGCTGGAAATAGGAACACAAAGTGTCATCAACCTCCCTCCAGACACCAAAAGTCTTCTCCAACAGTGGGACTCCAATTACCCGTTCAAGATACATAAACGAAGCCAAGCCTATGCTCTGTGGAAGGTCCTCCCAAAGTTCATCCTGTGGAATCTATGGCTGGAAAGAAACAACAGAATCTTCAGAGACTGCAAAAGGAGCACAACCCTTGTGGTAACCGAAACTCACGCACTCTTTGGCGAAAGTGCACCTTACTTATGCCAATCAAAAAACAACAAAACGCTAGAAGCAATAGAGGAACTTTGGTTGGATCAGTTTAAAATCCAAAGTCATAATGGGATAAAGTCTAGCACCCCAAACCAAGAGGAATGGGAAATCAGGAAAGGAAAACAGGATTTCGACAATTGGAAAAGAAAGAGAAATGTCCATATCCTGTCCTTCGACAGGGCCTCAAAAGGGAACCCGGGCCTAGCAGGAGGAGGAGGGATAATTGAAAGCCCCAATGAAGCAACAATGTTAAACTATGCCCTAGGTTTAGGAATCGAAACTAACAACAGAGCAGAAGCCCTGGCACTTTGGCAAGGGATAAATCAAGCAAGCAGGCACAGGGTCCAAGACTTGGTTATAATAGGCGACTCCAGAATGGTAATCAAAGCCATAATTCACCATTCTAAAACCCAAAGCGCGAAATTCAATAACCTCTTGGACAAAATCCACCTCCTTCTTGGGAACTTCCGCTCTTATAAGATCTACCATGTTTTAAGAGAGCTAAATGAAAGGGCGGACGTTGAGTCTAACAAAGGCACCCTCTTGGCACCGAGAAATTTGAAGGTAAATGGAATGTTGTCCAGCGTGGAATTACCTTGATCCATGAGAGTCATCCCTCCACTTTCAAAAAGGCAAGTTGGAGAAAAGAAGCAAGGAATATGGGGAAAGCGCTTAGATTAAGTCATGTCAGGACAAAGCTATTGGGCAGAAGGGACAAGGAAGGGTATCATGAGACAAAAGACTTCAGACAAGGAGGAGACAGAGAATCACTACGCCCATGCCTCACAGATTTTGAAAATCGAGTTGAAATTATGAAGGGGAAGGAAGGAGCGCATAAATCAGAGGCGCCTCCACAGCCTCAAGCCACTCCTAAGCAGAGACCTCTTGAGGAATTTCCATTGAAGCAACATGGCACAAGAAGAGGGGAAAGATATCAAGAAATGGAATCAAGCTCGGGAAACAAGCCAAGCACAGAAGAAAGACTGGAGGCGATGGACACAACACTGGAAAACATAAAGCAATTGTTGCAGTTCCAACTGGACTTTCTCGAAAATCTGGACTCAGAAGAAGGCAGACGTCTTGAGAAGCTGGAAGAGGACATCTCCACCAACAAAATCGGTTTTACTGAAGAGCTGGTGATCCAGGTGGATATCGGTGGCCACCCACCTTTTCCAAATGGCTCAAAACAGTTTTCTGGCCATTTTGGCAATTTCCTATTTTTAGCAGGTTTTAACTTCCGGGGCCATTTTGAGGGTCCAAATGAAGGTTTTTTGAGATCAAGGTTCTCAATGATAGCCAAAGGTAGATTGATCCCCCAAAATGAATCTCCTCGACAATACCTTTCCAACGAGCTATCACACGCCTAAAACGGAGATCGTATGCAAAAGTTACGACCCCGAGAAGTTGATGTACTCACTTACCCAAACGGGGCCCACATGACTTTTGGCGCTTCATCTCCTAGGGTTAGGTTTTTAGATGTCTAGGAATTTTGGCATTCCTGTTTATTGTAAAAGGTCCTTCAGAGCCTCATTGTAATCATCTTCTTGCGAATGCGAGTAGCCGTCACATCTCTTCTCAGAGATAAGCTACCACCATTCTAGCGAGTCTTTCACTCTGTATTTTTACAGTCTCTATACATTTATTTGATTTATAGAAATCGTGTATTACTGTATATCTGTGGTTATGGTTTCATCTCTGATACATTTATGTTATATTATTGAATATCTGCAATATCTCTGTACATTTCTTTATTATATCTCCGCTCTCATTTCGTGCCGAAAATAATCCGGATCAGTGGTATCAAAGCAGGTTGCTCTTGATCGTTTTTTAGTGCATGTCCCTGACGAGGTCTGAGTATAGAAAGTTGGGTCTCAAGATTGTCTCTCTCGAGGACAATCGCTCTCGCACACCCAAGAAACCCTCAATGGAGGAAGAAAATAAAAACGATGGAGTAGACGATCCTATCAGTCTGTTGCTTGAGCAAGCTCTCACGCGACAGAGGGACGAAATGAAGGAGAATTTTTCCCACATCCTTCAACGTTTTCCGATAGCATCAGGCACATCTTCATCAAGCGACCACTTTGGAGGCACCTCACCTTTCAAGGTACAGGTTAATTTTGATATTCCCGTATTTGAAGGTCAAATAGATGCAGATGCCCTAGATAAATGGTTAAATCTACTAGAAGGTT
>ML798183.1:334508-345535 GCA_009831015.1 Picea engelmannii
TTTTTACAGTCTTTGTACATTTCTTTGATTAATAGAAATCGTGTATTACTATATATATGTGGTTATGGTTGCATCTCTGATACATTTATGTTATATTATTGAATATCTGCAATATCTCTGTACATTTCTTTATTATATCTCCGCTCTCATTTCGTGCCGAAAATAATCTGGATCAGCTGGGCAAGATGCACAAAGAACTCAAGAATCCCAAGCAAGAATTCGAGGAAAGGATCGGCCAACTGGAGGTAAAAATGTCTCAGCTCAACAATGAATGGAAGCAAGACCCAAAGAACTAATCCAGTCGCTCAACATGAAAGCGAGCTCAACACATCTTCAACAAGATTGGTGTTTTGTATAGAAGCCAATGCTGTAAATAAATCTGTAATCGTTAACTTTATGTTAGCACCTTTAGTTAAGTATTCGGGCTTATTGCTTTTAGGAACAGTGGTAAACACCAGGAAGGCAGTCGCTCAGTGAAGCGCAACCCATTTTGTAATCGCACCAGTGGCAAGACCAACTTCTTTATAATCAAATACCACTATCCGTTCTCGTCAAAAAAAAAAAAAAAAAATTATGACTAATAAACAAGGAAAAACCTTAGGAAAAATAAATCCTAGGTGTGTGTGAAGTAACTCTAGAACCCCCCGTGAACATCACTATGGTGAAAATAAAGATTGGGTCCCAAAAACGAGGCCATGTTAGTTACCCAAGTACAAAAGATACACTGAAAATAAAGTGAGGAAAGAGGGAAAACCTCATGGGAAACCCCCCCCCCCCCCCCNGGGAAACCCCCCCCCCCCCCTCAAGGTACAATGTATGTAAAAAGAAGAACTACAGTTGTTAGGCAACTGTGTCCTTCACTCTAAGACGACCTTGCAGAGAATGGAATTTCTACTCAGTGAAGGTCTTGGTGAAAATGTCTGCCATCTTTTCTGTTGAAGGACAAAACTGTAAGTTGATGTTCCTCTCGTGTACTAAGTCCTGGATGTAGTGCATGTGGATATCGATGTGCTTCGCCCGATGCCTATGAACTGGATCTCTACATAAATTCAGAGTGCTCTGGTTTTCACACCAGATGATGATCGGCCAATGAAACTGAATGCCCAACTCAGTGAGAAAATGTTGTAGCCACATAGCCTGAATGGTTATGTTAACTACCCCTCTGTACTCTGCCTCGGCTGAAGATAGAGAAATGATAGCTTGCTTATTGCTCGACCAACAGATAGGCCCAGAACCAAGACTAAGTGAGTAACCAGATGTGTACTTGCGATCAATGCTAGCGCCAGCCCAGTCGGAATCAGTAAACCCAATGAGATCTAATGTAGAATCTGCTGCATACTGAATCCTAAAGGTGATGGTGCCTTGTACGTATCGAAGGATACGCTTTGCAACTTTCCAATGTAGCTCATGTGACTCCTGCATGAACCTGGAAAATGTGCCAACTACATATGAGAGGTTTGGTCTGGAGTGTGTGAGATACAACAAGCTTCCCACTAGTTGTCTGTACAATGTGCTGTCAAACAGTGGAGTCTCCCCACCATCCCCAAGTTTGACTCCTGATAGGAAAGGAGTCGGAGCAGACTTGCAGTCTGTCATGTGAAATCACTCAAGGAGATCTCATACATACTTGGCTTGAGACAGTTTGATGCCTGATTCATCCTGACTGATCTCAAGTCCAAGGAAGAAGTGTAGCGGACCCATGTCTGTCATAAAAAACCTGTCATGTAGAATCCTCTTGACTGCAACAATCGCTGAAGTCGAGCACTTGATGATCATCAAATCATCAACATACATAACTAAAAGTAGAAGTGAATCAATCGTCCTGAGCATGTAGACATTCGGGTCTGATTTACAACGTACAAAGTTCTGTGACAACAAGTAGGAGTCCGTCTTGGCATACCATGCCCTCGGAGCTTGTTTGAGGCCATAAAGTGACTTCTTCAGTCGACAGACCAAAGATGAGTCCTGCATAAATCCCTAGGGCGGCTCCATGTAGATCTCCTCAGAGAGATCACCATGAAGAAATGCATTCTTCACGTCCATCTGATGGACTTCCCATCCCTTGGCTGTCGTAATGGCAAGTGCTAATCGTATGAAATCCATCTTCTCTACTGGAGTGAAGGTCTCATCATAGTCAATACCATGAACCTGCTGAAAGGCTTTGGCGACAAGCTTGGCTTTGTATATGTTGATCTGTCGATCCATTGCGCTCTTGGTTCTGTAGACCCATCTGCATCTGACAAGTTTCCTCCTAGAAGGAAGGGGAACCTGATCCCAAGTCTGGTTCTCGAGGAGGGAGTTGTACTCCTCCTGCATGGCGGATTCCCAAAAGGGATTTCCAGCAGCCTCACCATAAGACTGTGGATCTAAAGACTGAACCAAGAAAAGATGCTTGGAAGGCAATGGTTCAGTGGCAGTGAGTGAAACACGAGTCTCCTCGAAATCAGATCGATTCCTCCTAGTATCAGCTGGATCACCTACGAGATCCCCTGCATCCTGAAGAGTAGTCTGTGCCCACTTGGGCCTCTGCTCTGGCTCTGCAATTTCATCTGGATGCTCTGAATCTTCATCTGACTGTACTGACTCTGAATTTGAATCTGAATCATCTGAGTCCTCTGAATCAAAACTCTCATCTGAAGAAGAGTCGGCATGCACATGTTCATCATCTCGGATAGGTGGAAGAGTGAAGGTGTCTGCATGCTGCTACTGAGGTACATGCAAGACACTTTCCTCGAATTGGACACTACGCTCAATGATGAGTCGGTCTGAGGAAAGATTAATAAGTCGATATTCCTTCACATCGTCGGGGTATCCAACAAAAATGCACTCAATGCTCTGTGGATCAAGGGCCTTCCTCTTTTCAGAGGGAATTCGGGCCCATGCACGTGAACCAAAAATGCGAAAGTGGGCCACTTCTGGTTTGAGGTCACTCCAAGCCTTGTAGGGGGTCTTATCCTTGAAAGATCTATGGGGAGATCTATTTTGGATGTATGTTTCATAGTTAAGTACTTCGACCCATAGTCTTTGTGGTAGTGACTTTGCATGCAACATGCAAGATGCCATCTCCTTTAGAGATCAGTTTTTCCGCTCAACAACTCCATTATGTTGTGGAGTATAGGGAACTGAATGCTGCAAATGAATCCCTGCATCATGGAAAAGATTATGGATCTCATGATTTACATGCTCTCCCCTGTTATCAGTTCAAAGGACTTTGATCTTCTTTCCGGACTGTGTCTCAACCAAAGCTTTGAAATCTTTGAGGTGTTGAAAGACGTCCGATTTTTTCTTGAGAAAGTAGATCCATGTAAAACATGAGAAATCATCAACAAAAATGAGAACAAACCTCGATTTGTTGTTCGATGGATGCAAAAAAGGACCCATGAGGTCACTGTGGATCAGATATAAAGGTGTGAAAGCTCACTGCGACTTTCCCTTGTCGAATTTCTCTTGAGGGTGTTTTCCGAGAACACATCCCTCACATACTCCCTTGGAGAAATGGATGTCTAGTAGACCATCAACTAATCTATGCTTGCTAAGCTGTTGCATGTATCTAAAATTCAAATGTCCAAACCTTTTATGCCATATCCTACTACTTTCATCAGCATGAGTAGCAATAAAGCATAATCAGGTTCAATGAATTCATAAAAAGTATACAATCTAGACTGATGATTTACCTCACCGGTAGCAACCTTGGAGTTGGTTTGCATGTTGTAGATGTCCACGGAATTTGGCGTGAATATGACTTTCTTTCTGGTGCTGGAATTCGTCATCTGATACACAGAGATAAGGTTGACGGAAAGCTTGGGAACATGCAACACATTCTCGAAGCTTCCGTTGGTGAGCTCAATCCTTCCTTTGTCGGTGACTTCAACAGAAGAGTTTTCCCCCATCAAAATAGGAGAACCTTTGCATGCATCCAAAGAAGAATATACTGCTTCTGAGGAATCCATGTGATGTGATGCTCCTGAATCTATGATCCAAGCATCGAGAGAGGAGTTGATGGCAATCAAGGCATGTCTAGAATTTCCTTTCTTGGAATTCAGATCTTCTGGCTTCTTCTTCTTTGCACCCTCGGGGATACGATCTCCAAGGTTGTTTTGATGAAGTATATGAGACATCAGATCTATTTGTTTTTGCATGCATGCGGATTCCGAATGGAATCCTTTGTGACAGTATGTGCATTTCTCTACTTTTCTTCCCTTTTCTCCTTTGGATCCGGAGGCATTGGTGAAGGGTTTTGTGTACCCTTCCTTCTTCGTATGTGCATGAGATTTCCTCTTATATTTATCTTTATATTTCTGATATTTGTGGCTGCCATCATGCACAGTGAGTGCATGCGCCCTTGGGCCTTTGATTGCGCCCATGTTGATGAGCTTGGTTTGCTCTTGTGTCAAGGATTCGATAAAGTCCTCAAGAGAAGGCATCTTCCAGGTGGCTCCAAAGGCGAATCTGACAGTATGGAATGTAGATACGAATAAATAGAATTCATGACCAAGCTTGGAGAGAATGGTGAGAACCATTTGTTTCTCCTCCGTCGATTTATCAACCCCACAAGCTTTGAGTTGCGACAGTAAATCCTTGAATTTTGTAAATAAATCTTGGATATTGTCGAAGATTTTTGGATCCAATGTGAGCAGCTCCACCTCCAGCATGTGTACCCTCATCTCATCCTATTTGCCAAAGATCCCTTCCAAGATTTTCCAGGCTTCATTGGGAGTCTTCCAGGAAGATATGTGAAAAAGGAGATCAGGAGAAATAAGACTACAAATTGTTTCGAGTGCCTCATCCATGCGATTTAAGTACTTGGATTTTTCTATGGTTGATGTCATCTCTGTATCTGTATTCATCGTTAACCTACACAACCCTCTGTATCAGAGATATATGGCTATTTTATCCTTCCATGTAAAATAGTTGTAAGGTGTAAGAATGAATTCTTTTTGGAATTCCATCTTTTCGTTGTCTTCAATCTTTTGTACCTACAAAAATTTTGGTGTAGCTTTTGCTTAGCAGTCCATCGGCTCTGATACCATGTAAAGGTGTTGAACCTGCACATAATATATCTAGCTAAACAATAATACACACATTTGCAGAGAGAATTGGAAAAAGAAGATGAAGGAGAGAAAGAATGGAAGAATTCTCATTAACCGTTGTGAATAATGAATAATTTACACATGATATACTTTGTACATCTCAATGAGTTTGACTTGAGGTGAACCAATGTACCATAGTGGTGGTCTAGAGTGATCTGGACACACACCAACAGTTACAGGAGTGAACTACCACCTATTCTAGTCTCTCAGGTAGTTACGAGAGTGAACTGCCACCTAGTTGAGTTAACTAGCCAACTAGTCTTCAGTTAACTGACTGAACAAAGCGTAGTGAGGAGTTAACTCATGGAATCAAGGCTAATGCGCCACTTTGGTGATGATACCAAGGCAAGTTCGAATTAGCATTGTGATGATCCCAATGTTGCATGGTGATGATCCCAATGCAACATCTAAACTCAACTCAACTAGTCAAACTAAAGTGTCAACTGAAAGAGAATATTCTCTAGGTGGAATATTATCTCCTGAAATATAGGAGACTGGATAATGACCTATTATGACTAATAAACAAGGAAAAACCTTAGGAAAAATAAATCCTATGTGTGTGTGAAGTAACTCCAACAAAAAGTAGAGTTCTCTCTATTACATTCGGCAAGAAGCAGCCCGTGTTAAGTCTTCAAACTATGTATTTATACAAAAATGATATCAACCCTAGGCAGTTGGAATTCTCATAATTCAAAAACAATAAATATTACAATATGTAAAAATTGAAAAGTTTCATCTGCATCTTCTTTGTCCCTTCGCCTGCTGGCATAGATGTTTCTTATTCTTGTCCTCTAGCTCAGGAAAAACTAGCCTCTAATCATGACCTGTGTAAATGGAATGCACACGTTGTCTCATTTTTTCCCAAATGTGTTGGCTTTTCCTTGCTTGACACAGTGAACACATCTGCCTATGAACCACACCACCAACCTAGAAGGCTTTGTTGTGTCATTCGCCTCAAAAGTATATAACTTCTTTTCTATGTAAGGAAACCTATCTTCCATTCTCCTGACTTATAAAGATATGGACTGTAGTCGTAGAATAGGATTGACTATCCACTTATTAATCTAGGTGATATCAATTTGTTTCAATTGCAAAATTTAAGCCTGAGCTTTTTCCATGCTTGTCTTGAAATTGAGTTGTTTTTTTTCTATATCAACTTGCCCCAAGACTTCATAGATATTATCTCTTTCGATGTCCAACGACTCTTTGTTGAGTGAATAAAATGTTTCTTCACAAGCTTTCTTCACTTCCTTGGCTAATATTTTACTCTCAACTATGTTGGCTTCCCAGGTTTTCAATATTATATCCCCTCAAGTTTGTTCTGAAAGAGACAATCTAGTGGCCTTGGCTATTTCATTCTTTGTTGATGATAAAATGACCTCCTAGAATGTAACTCGAGCTGCAGTGGCCTCTCTCTCCTTTATGCAAATGTTATTTAAAGAATGGTCTACCACCCGATAATAGTTTTGAATAGTTTCTACTTTAATAAAAAGGCTTTGCTGGACTGATTCCATCTTCTCATGCACCTCCAAGGCCTGGGCTTGGAAAACTTCCATATCCACTACTGTGTTCTCGGTCAAGCTTATTTTAGTTTGCATTTGTTTGACCAACTCTCCCTGTTGAATGGCGAGTTCTCTACTTGCCTGTGAATTTTTATGCATTTCATCAAGATTGATTTTTAGTTGTTGAATTTCCTGTCTATCATAGACTCTGATCTGCTCAAAACCCTTATTCATCTCATTTCTCACACTCTGTTCCACAATATTTATTTGGTTTTGCAACTATTTCACCAACATATCCTTTTGCTTCAGTTGTTCTGTTAGACTCCCAACTGAACATTGATTTGTTGTGGAAAAATATCCTAATGTGCCTGCCACTTCCATAGCAAATTCTGCCTCCTCTAAGGCATGACCATCATATAACACTATGTGTCTCTTGACAGTTGAACCCCCCTTTTGGTGCATTTCTCTTTTTACTACAACCCTCCTCTTATTGCTGTAGAACAATTCGTAAGGGGGCACTTCTTCAACTGAAATAGGAGTGAGATCCTCTATAAAAACGACTTCATTATTCGGGTTCCCCCTACTGGACTGTAAAGGAGTGATCGATTTGATAGGGATGCCTATCTCGGTGAATGGTTGTTGTTCTAATGTTTTAGTAGCCGACTTATCTTGTGTAGATAGCGATGAAGCTTGTACTTTTTTAATCAAAGCCTCAACTTGAACTTTAGTTTGATGATTGATCATCAGGTGGATTTGATGATGCAGTATTTTCTTTCTGTGTCAAAACCCGTGTTTTCTCTAAATTTTTGTGAATATCTCGTCCATTGAAATTTCTTGTTTCTAACTTTTGGGTCGCAACTTCCTGTGTGGCTGGAGATGTCGAGGCTTATCCCTATAAGACTTTAGGCAAACCATTTCTTCGGTGTCTTTGAAAATTATAGAACTCGACTAATTTGTCTGGAGCCAGAGTTTGGACTTGGCTCAATACTTCCTGATAAGATCTTTCTCCTCAGAATATCTCATCCTGCGGGGAATCTTCATGCTTGTATCTCTTGAGACTGTAAAGAGCCATGTGATTTCCCATGATCTTCTGGGGTTCATGTTTCTTGAATTCAATATTTACAAGCTTAATGTCCTCTAGGGCCGCGACCTCTACCTTTGAGTGGCCGAAATCTAATAGTGATAAAGTACCAACCTGCTAAGGAAAGGTGGGCCACACTTTTTTCTGCGTCGTCTTTAGTTCTTTATTGATTCCCCCTAGTACAATTTGATGTGCTACCTCTCTACACACCAATTGATCCGACATAAAATTTGGTAAGGAATGCGGAGGTAAGGAACATCCAAAAACCCTGATATAAGAGAAATGCTCTTCAATGTACCAATATGCTATTTTTCCCAGGTTGGTCACTATCTTGTTGGAAATCCTTGGAGGTGGGCACCCATATATAGAAATATGCATCGACACCACCACTTAGTTGCATATTTCATAGAAGAAATATTTTTCTTTATCCTCCCACAACTTGGAGTGATAGAAGTGTATTGGTTCAACGTTGGTCGGAGTCTAGCTCCAACACATCAAAGGAAATGGTGTCATGAAACAAACAACATCCATAATGTACGCACACATGTAAAATTGGCCAGGTTTCCCTTTGGCTTTCAATGATTGATATTCTTTGATTTCCCTGACCAAATTGTCAGACAATATTTTGGCCCAATCGAAGGAATACCCCTCTACTACTGTATGCATGATTGGTACCCATGGTAATAAAAAATGAACACATTTTTCCTTCCCGAACAGTCGACATAACATCATGGCTACATACATCATGTGAGGTTCTAATGTGGCAACAAGATATACACCATGTGTGTCTTCTCTAAATTTCTCAGGACGTGAGCACCAATCCTTGATCAAGTCAGGTAAGTTCTTTCCATATTGCATGCATTCTTTTTTGTCAAAGTCCATTAGGAAAGTGGCATTATAAATGTAATTGGGAACTAGAGATAATTTGTACATTACCTGGAAATGCTCTGGTCGGAAGGACCCAACTGCAACATTTTGTGAATTGTAGATAATTCTGGTCGAGAGGTCGACATTATCCAACGCCCAACCAATCATATCATTATAAGGCATGAGCCTAGGCCGCATTGCTATTTTATGCAGCTCTGATTGAGCAACATATTTTCATTTCGTAGCCTGGGTTTCAGTGTCTGAGAGGATGTCCGTGTTCGGGCTCGAGCTTTCACCGGACGTTTTAGCTCTTTTTCGTGGAGCCATGATATCGCGAGCTCAAAACTCTGTTACCTGTTACAGGAAATGCGCAAACTTCTTATCTTGATCAAACTTGTTGTTCTATGAAAACACAAATGGAATTCAAACTTCAATATCTTTTTCACCTTAAGAGTATCAATTTACACATACCTTTACTTACAACGTATTTGTTAACTTTAATGAAAAAGCCAGGCGGTGATCTGCGATCTTATTCGAAATCATTGCCGTAGATCTGTTATTAATGCCATAAATGTTTGGTGGTTAAAAATCGAGAGGTTTCATAGATGAAATTGGAATTTACCCGAACTACAATTCCACGAAAAATTAACACGAGATAATGGTGTTAAACCTGTTAACTAATCATGTTTAACCTTAATTCTTTTCGGGCTTTCAGACCTCGGGATATTTGATAATAGCTCGAGATATGATCTCCGAAACACGAAATCGCGCAGGGATTAATTATTCTCTAATTGTTTTTAATCTTTAATTAACCTTCCTTAACGCTTAAGCATTTCGGGAGTTTGGGCTTTGTGAATTTGGAATATGATAGAATGACGAATATCCGAACTTCAGATGCGCGAAGCCATTATTTAACTTTTAATTGAAGTTTAGATTTTAAGTATTTATCGTTCGTTTATCGGAAAAATTAACTTTATTACCGTTTCGATAGGCCACTACCAGTAATGATGTGTCAAAGCCTAGAGGGGTACACGTGTATCATGACTAGGATTACTCAAACACTTTTCGGATATCGAGACTTTGGAGTTGCTACATGATGAAACCCCTGAAGCGCGAAGCTCCGAAACCCGAAACTTCGAAGCAGTCTCTAGAGGCTTGACCTTTATAACAACCAGGTGGCTCCAAAACATTTGGGAAAAGGGGAAACGTTCGATCGATGGGAGAAATCAATCGACGGCGGACCTTGTGCGTGTCTTAAGGCTTAAAAGAGGAAAGATTTATCTTTTGGAAATCGACTCCTAAGTTAAAGTGAAAGGATAGGATAAAGCTTTAGGCGTATAATTTTAAAAGTGTTATCCATTAAATTTCTCAAATAAATTTATCCAACTTGTTCTTCTCAAAATAACGTGACTCTTTGGATGAATGCTTTCAAAATCCAACTCAGCTGGTTCAAATCTGATTGCCATTATATTTTGAAAACCCTGCCTTCTCTGTACTCTGTTTTGAAATGCTCTACCAAGTTTTCACAATAATCAAGTTCAGATTTTTCACAGTTGCAATATGAGTTTTTTGCTTTAACTTGTTCAACATATACCTAGTTTTCAGGATTTGTTTTCACAATTGCATCATAACTCTGTTTCCAGGATTAAATTTAATGTCTTCTGTCCTCAATATAACTGTGTCTTTTGCTGGATTTTACTGTCTTTATGCTCTGTGCCAATTCGATTTTTTACTAGTGAAAATTAAAGACTTTTAAAGAAAAAATAACTCTTGATAGCTCTCAAGTCTTGTATGTATACCTACACTTGTAGGAAACTTTGTCATCATGACTGGTTTTAAAATGGCAATTCAATTTGATACCCCTTTCTGTTATTAATTTCACTACAAATTTGTTTGAAAAAGGCGTACTGATTTGTTTTTTTATGAGATAGAGACATACAATATCTTTTTGCTATTTCATTTTGCAACTAAAATGGAAACTCGTGGAGACACAATTTCATTCTATCACATCAAAAGGAATTTTTTTTTCCACAAGAAAAAAATGATTTCTAACTAGCAAGACTTTAATCATTCAAATTTCTGTCATCTGATAGTATTTTTCATGATTTCACTGTATAAAAATGGACATATTCTATTTATTGGTAGAACTTTCAAACCCTTGCTCGTACTTCTCGTGTTGTGTAGATAAAATTGCTTGTTTGTAGCCTTAATCCTATTCTATTATGCTCAAATATGCAAAAAGATTTTAATGCTGTACAAGCTTGGTAGTTTCTTTTTTTCTATCAACAGAGGAAGGTTTTGTTAATGTCCATTGTTATCTATGGAACCCTAACGCCATTGTCCTCTTGCACAACTCGTTGGGTAACAAAAGAAATAAATACTATTCTTTGAGACTGCTGGTGACGGTCCAATGACAAGCTTTTGCCTCTGTCTACTGTTTTTAAATGAAAATTTTGAACCTTGTTGCCCAGAATTCGCCAAAAGGAA